>CAXAKS010000346.1:0-5000 GCA_963969495.1 Ceratothoa steindachneri
AAAACTGGACTGCGTACTCCAGGTGAGGTCGGACCAGGGAATTAAAGAGAGTGAGAACGATTTCCCTGTTCCGATACCCAAACTGTCGCTTGATATACCCCAAGATTCTCTGGGCTTTCTTCTCCGCCTCGATGCACTGCTTGGAAAACTTGAGGTCGCTGGTGATCACGACTCCCAAGTCTTTTTCCATGTCTGTGCTCTCGAGCGCCGAGTTTTTGAGGCTGTAGACGGCTTGGGGATTTCTGTGGCCGATGTGCATCACCTTGCACTTTTCAACATTGAACGGCATTTGCCATTTGTCTGACCACTCCCCGAGTTTCCTCAAGTCGGCTTGGAGTCTCTCGACGTTTTCCGCGTCTGCCACGTTCATACCTAGTTTGGTATCGTCGGCAAATTTGGAAATCCTCGCAGTTATGCCATCATCTATGTCGTTTACATAGATGATGAAGAGTAGGGGCCCAGCACGGAGCCTTGGGAACGCCGCTTGTTACCGGTAGCCAACCGGACTTTTGCCCGTTCACCACTACTCGCTGCCTTCGACTATGCAGCCAGTTTTCGATCCAGTCACCTACAGCTCCGGCGATGCCTAGCGCTCGAACCTTTTTCAGCAATCGGCGGTGGGGCACCTTGTCGAAGGCCTTCTTCAAGTCGAGGTAGATGACATCCACCGCCTTCTCCCGGTCGTGCTTGCTGAACACGAAGTGGAAGAATTCCAAAAGGTTCGTTAGGCATGACCTGTGCCGCCGGAACCCGTGTTGGGAATTCCTCAATAGGTGGTTGGACTCGACGTGCTGCGTTATTTCGTCAACCAGGATACTTTCCATCAATTTTCCTACTACCGACGTCAGGCTGATCGGCCGTAGTTAGATGGATCGCTCGCGTTACCCTTTTTGAATATGGGGGTGACTTCCGCGTCTCGCCAGTCCTTTGGCACGCATCCAGTCTCGAGCGATTTCCTGAAGATCGAGCAGAGATGTGGGGAGACCTCATCTCGCACTTCCTTCAGCACCCGTGGTAAGAAGCCATCGGGCCCTGGCGACTTGTAGCGGTTCAAAGCGTCGATCTTTGAACGCACTGTCGTCTCTTCGAAGTGAAATCTCTCCAATTGCTCTGAGCCTTCGTACTTGTCGCGAGGCTCAGGGGTGGTGTCCTTCTCCTCAGTGAAAACTGACGAGAAGTACTTGTTGAGGATGGTCGCATTCGCTTCGTCACTGAGCTCTAGCTCACCATCCTCTTTCACCAAGGGACCGATCCGTCTACGTATCGGCTTACGGCTGTTTACGTATCCGAAGAATTCCTTGGGGCTCTCTTTGCAGAGTCTCGCCACACGGACTTCTTCGGCGCGTTTCGCCACCCTTATCATGGACTTGACACTTCGGCATAGACTTCTGTAGTGCTCGAATTCTCCAGTGTTCTTCGCTTGGCGATAGGCGGTTTTTCTCTTCCGTAGGGTTCTCCCGATTTCGGGGCTGAACCACTTGGGTTGAGTAGCTCCGACTCGGCCGCGTTCTGATGGAATGAATCGTGACTGCAGGGCCATGAATGAGTTTTGGAAATTCTTCCATGGTTGCTCGACGTTGTCACTATCTTCCACCTCAATCGCTGCCACGCCAGCACGAAGTCCCGCGAAATTTGCCTTTCTGAAGTTCAGCTTGGCTGCAGCACGAGCTACTGCTTCGCGAGCTGGGACTCGAATGCAGAACCTGATGAGGCGGTGGTCGCTGCCACCTAGCTCCTCATCTACACTAACTTCCTCAATGATGTCATCCTCGGATGTGAGAACTAGGTCGAGGATGTTTGCACCTCGTGTTGGTTCTCTCACCCATTGAGTGAAGAATCCTTCATTTACGAAGTTAAGGAGCCGTATGTTGTCGATGCGGGTTTCTCTGGTTGCCCAGTCAACGTGAGTGTTGAAGTCCCCCATGACGATACTCACCCTGCCTTCAGTTAACTGATTCAGTTGATTATAGAGGTCCCTGTCTTGATCCTCCGTCGAAGATGGGGGTCTATAAACTGTAACAGTCCTGTACTTGGTGGTATCCAGCTCCAAGTCCACGCATAGGACTTCTTGGTGGGCGGTGGTGTTGCTGCTCGTTGCCGTGAATACACTTCTCACGTACACCACCACTCCGCCCCCCTCCTTCGCCAGCCGGTCTTTGTGGAAGATCTGGTAGCCCGGGATTGCGAATTCGCCCTCAAAGTCACGAACAGAGGTTCGAATCCACGACTCCGTGATGGCCACCAGATCTGGTTCTTCCGTTGCTACGAGGGCCACTAATTCCAGAAACTTGTTCCGGATGGACCTCGCGATGAACAGAAGAACCTTAAGGGAGTTCCCGGCTGGTGGTCTCCCTAGGTTCGACCGTTTCCCGCCGCCTTTGGCTTGGCGGCAGGAACGGTCCTCCTTTCCCGAACAGACCGGACGCAGCGGTTAACTGTCTCCTGGATGAGGTTAGCCAGCATGGCTTTTCCCTTCATCGATAGGTGGGCTCCGTCCCTTTGGTAGAGGGACGGAGAGAGCGAGAGAGAGAGAGAGAGAGAGAGAGAGAGAGAGAGAGAGAGAGAGAGAGAGAGAGAGAGAGAGAGAGAGAGAGAGAGAGTAACAAGGAGTAACAAGGAAAGTAAGTACCCTAGGAGACCTTACGGTCCATTCAAAGAGGGTACCTTTAGGCTAGCAATCGAGCGGGCACATGGCTGCTCAATTGTTTTGCGTCCCTAAACGGCCACTTTTTAAGACTTTGTCTAGTCTTGACTTGAACTGGTCAACAGATTCACTGTTGACAACTTCCACTGGAAGTGCGTTCCACATACCGCAGATACTATAAGTGAAAACATTTCCACACAGATTGCGGTTGTAACGCTTCAGTTCAAGTTTGAAGCCGTGATTGCGCGTTCTGTTCTCACTCAGTGTGAAAATATCCCGGTAGTCAACATTGTCGAACCCTCGAATTATTTTGAAAACTTCGATGAGCTGACCACGCTGTCTACGGGTTTCCAGCGAGAACAGATCTAATTCCCTTAGTCTATCCTCATAACTTTTATGTCGGATAGAGGGAATCAGCTTGGTTGCCCTGGCTTGTACGCGTTCCAATCTCGCTATGTCCTTTCGCAATGAAGGACTCCAAAATTGTACGGCATACTCCAGGTGCGGTCGGACAAGTGAGTTGTACAGGCACAGTACAATCTCCTGGTTCCGATAAACAAACTGGCGCTTAATATAGCCTAGCATCCTTTGGGCCTTTTTCTCCGCCTCAATGCACTGTTTCGAGAACTTGAGGTCACTAGTGATTGTTACACCCAAGTCCTTCTCAGTGTCAGTGGATTCCATAGCAGTGCCCTTAAGGATATACTGAGATTGGGGGTTTCTGTGGCCGATATGCATCACTTTGCATTTCCCCACGTTAAAAGGCATTTGCCACGTGTCCGACCACTCCCCAATCTTCCCAAGATCTTCCTGCAGGCGGGCAGTATTTCCATCCTTTGCAACGTTCATACCAAGCTTGGTATCGTCGGCAAATTTGGAAATCTTGGCAACCATGTCACCGTCCATGTCGTTGACGTAGATGATGAATAGTAGTGGTCCCAGGACAGAACCTTGAGGCACCCCGCTAGTAACGGGCACCCACTCAGAAGACTGTCCATTTACCACCACCCGTTGCCGTCTGCCACTTAGCCAGTTCTCGATCGAGCCGGCTACCTTTCCGTCTATGCCAAGCGCTCGCACTTTCCGGAGAAGGCGGCGGTGTGGTACCTTATCAAAGGCTTTCTGAAAGTCTAGGTAGACCACATCCACCGCCTTGTCCCGATCATGCTCACTGAAAACGAAGTGGAAGAATTCTACAAGGTTCGTCAGGCATGACCGTTGCCTTCGGAAGCCGTGCTGGGAACTCCTCAGTAGCAGGTTTGACTCTAAATACGACGTCACTTTGTCCACCATGATGCTTTCCATGAGTTTACCGACTATCGAAGTCAGACTGATAGGTCGGTAGTTCGACGGTTGGTTACGGTCTCCTTTCTTGAAGATAGGAGTCACCTCCGCCTCACGCCAGTCTCTAGGAACGCATTTGGTCCGGATTGACATGTTAAAGATAGCGCACAGATGTCGTGATACTTCATCGCACACTTCCTTCAACACTTTAGGTAGAAACCCGTCCGGTCCAGGGGACTTATTCGTCTTTAGGTCAGCGATCTTTTTCTTTATTTCTCCTTCGGTGAAGTCCATTGCCTCCAGCTTTTCCCCCGAGTAGGAATCCGTCGGCTGAAGAATGGGACCACACTCTTCAGTAAACACTGAAGAGAAGTAGTCGTTGAGGAGGTTAGCATTTTCTGCATCTGAATGCTTTAATGTCCCCTCCTCATTCCTCAAAGGGCCAATCGTTCGACGGATTGGTTTACGGCTGTTCACATATCCAAAAAACTCCTTGGGATTCTCTTTACAGAGTCTCGCCACTCGGAGTTCCTCAGACCGCTTAGCCGCCCTTATGCTGGACTTCACTCTCCTGGCTAGCCTCCGGTATTCGTCAAAGTCACCCGAGATCTTCGATTGCCGGTACACATTTCTCTTCTCCCTAAGCAGTTGCCCGATTTCTCGATTAAACCACTTTGGTTGAACAGAAGACCGACGGGGGCATTTCAGAGGGATAAAACGCGATTGAAGACTCATGAATGTGGTTTTGAAACTGTTCCAAGAGTCTTCAACAGCATCGCACTCCTCTAGCCTCGCGTCAGTCAGTCCCGCGCGTAGACCTGCAAAGTCTGCTCTTCTCAAATCCAGTTTCCTTGATTTACTAGTTGCAGGCTCTGCCTTGGGGACTTTGACTACAAATCTAATTAATCGGTGGTCACTGCCACCGAGCTCTTCGCCAACAGAGAGGTCCTCAACGATGTCATCCTCAGAGGTGAAAACCAAGTCGAGGATATTGTCTCCTCTCGTTGGCTCTCTCACCCATTGAGTGAGGAACTCGTTGTTCGTGAACTCCAGGAGTAGTGCGTTCTCGCCA
>CAXAKS010000346.1:10000-22500 GCA_963969495.1 Ceratothoa steindachneri
CAAAGATAGTTGAATTATGGATCGACAATCTGCCCAACGGAAGGCCTTGTGTCTTTCAATTAGACTTGGTACCATTACACAAGGCTCAATAAACGCTAGATTGGATGGTGGAAAATTTTTCTGATCACATAATCCCTGACATTTTTCCACTTAGCTCCTCAGATCTCTATCCATTGGACTACGATGTATGTAGCATAGGTGAGAAAGAGGTTAATGTGCACTCTCATAACACTACAGAACCCCTTAAAGCCTCAATAGTCAGAGTAATGTATAATATGAACAAGAATCACTTGATCCTAGCATGTAGGTGATTCAGACAACGCATAGAAGCTGTTATCGAAGCTGAAGGAGACTTTATTGAAAAAACATTACAAAATGTTTATTCTTATCTTCAACTTTTTTAGCAAAATGACATTATCTTTTTATAAGTGTCATTTTTGTGTAAGTATAGATCTGTCCTTCCTACTATCCTGGACTTCCTTATTGTTTGGTACAGGTATATTGATGATGCCATTTGCCTGTGGCCTAATTCTAAAGATGTTAATAGCTTTCTTACCAAACTTAATTTACTCGTCACTTCCATTATATTCACCCATTAGGTTGAAAATAATAGAACACCGATTGGTTTTAAATACTCCATCTATCGCAAACCTACTAATTCAAACTCTTATATTAATTTTTACTCTGCGCATAGTCGCAAAGTAAAACGTTCGGTTTTTTCTTTGTGTTTTTACCTGCATTACGAGTTGTTAGTCCTGAATATATGGATTCTTAATTCTCCAATATCTTTAAAATTGGCCATAAACTATGTTAGCCTTATCACTTTCTTCTAAACTGTCCTTCTGCAAAAAGACGTTCTATAATAAATCTCCTGCTATCCCTGTTAATGGTAAAAACATTTTGGTTTTACCCTTCTCTGTTTGTTTCATTAACCTTCCCCGTCTTTAAAAAAACTTTAACACTTCAGTTGCTTTCAAATACGAGTCTACTATAAAAACATTCTAGTTCACTATAATTGTAATAATATTGGAGAAGTCATTGCGGTCGAATGTTCTGTTAGTCCAAGTAAATATTTTGGACGGACAGGAAAACGCCGTATTAATCATCATAAATACGATGTGGGCAGAGCTGTAAATAATATTGCGTTTTTTGTGCATATGTCCGAAAATAACCACTTAATTAAATGGAATTTTTCAAAATTTATTTTTCGTTTAAATGGCTCAATTAAAAGAAACCTTGTTGAATGTTCATGTATAAGCCAATTTGATAACTTTAAAATTTCCCCTGGCCTTTTTAAAATTTATGATGTTAGGAAAAAACTTATTCTTAAAGAAATTAGCTTTGACTTATATTCATAATTTTTTGAAGGGGGAGCAATTTTCATTTTTATGGGAACCTGATGTGTCAATTTAATTATTGCATTGATTTTTATTAACATCACTTTATTTCTTTTCCCTACTCCTTGTCCCTCTCCCCTTCGTTTTAATTTTCTTCTCGTGTCTCTCCTAATCTCGCTCTTTAGACTATCGCTTCATCCGTTAATCGTGTTAACTCTTTTGGCTCTGTTCTTGACTCTTTCTTGCCTCTCGGTTTGACCTTGCTACCTGTTATAGCTAAATTTTAATGTGAATTTACCCATCCCTCTCCTCCTTTTTCATTGGTGATTTCTTGTCTTAGAGGCGGTCCTTTATCTTTTACTAGCTTATATCTACCCTTATTATATTATTTTGCCTTGTAGTCATCATATATATATATATATATATATAGATACATGACTGCCGAAGTTTAATAGTCCAAATAAAAACACCCAAAATCACGCATATCAAAAGCCAATCACCAACATCGATTAACGTACTTTCTTGTACCAAATTGCTCGGCAGTTATTGACAATTGCCGCAATTACGAGGTCATTTCGATAATTTTCCAAGTAATTTGATTTCAGCTTTCAAAATTAAGCACTAACAAATTCGTTGCTTTTTTGTAGCGTAAAAATGATTAGGCCGAAAAAAATTCGACTCAAAAATAACTCATTAAAATGTAAGAGGATTTTAGTAAGAAGATAGGTTCGACAAAATGAGTTAAGGAAGGGATGGCGACAAATAAGAATATGTTGAAGCTCTATAAGCAATAAAATTAGGTAAAAATTTTAGTGAGATGAGTGATGCGTAACTTTCTGAAATTTCCTTCCTTCAGCGATCAAAGAAGATCCTGTTAACGGGAGGGAAGGGGAAGGGGAAGTATAGTTCAATTTCGGTCAGCGTTTGAGAATGGAGTGCCTTAACCTGTATTTATTGTCAAAACCTGCAACAGTACTATACTTTGAACACAACCTTTTTATTTTCAATACTCCTGGCAAGAATGAGATTCAGACAGTTCGGTTTTATTTAATTTGTGGTAATTACTGCTTTTCCAAATACTCACAAGTGTTTGATTAGATTTAAGTTTCTCCTCTGCAGTAAACACTCCATAGGGGCGATTCCCATTTGTCTACACCAATTCTTGGTGTAGTTGATTGTATGGCATGGGACATTCATTGTCTTTCTAAAATATAACTTTATTTCTTGGTGCTAAGATATGCAATTTCTGAATAGATGGAACTAAAACTTGTGACAACATGCTGGTATTATGTGGAACCCATCCTTCCCTGGCATAAAAACATTTACCCTCTCCCTAATGAATACATGAAACAACATAACGATTATACCACCTCCAAGTTTTACAAATGGTACCACAAAAGCAGGGTGACAACAATCCAACTCTTCATGTCACAAGAGTAGCCTTAGCAGTATTGAAAATCTTCAAAAATGTTACAAATTATGTCATCCTTTTTATGACAGTTCTGGATGATATTTCTGGAATTGAAGCTTCATTGAACGCTCCTGCTAGTTCAGAAGAAGATTTTCTCTGATTTTATATTGAAGCCCTAAAGATATATATTTCTTCTCTTGGTCTTTTTATATAGTTTTATAGAAGTTTGAAGAGTAGACCTTGAGTTTTTAGCAAATTTCTACATGGAATAACCCTTGGCTAATCGAGATTTTGGATTTGTGCTCTCTGTGCATCTCTAAGTTCTTTAGTTACCTATATTACTTATTTAGAAGGATAATGAATACATTTAGAAATTTGGCTGAAGCTTAAGAAATATTGGTTAAATTCTGATTTTAGAAAACATAGCATTATATTAATTACACACTTTTTAATAAAATACTATAATTCAAACATTAGAAAAATATTCTAACATATTAGGTAAATACCCATTTTAATAATACATATTTATAAATTATATGATAAATTCTAAAAGTTTTTCTTAAATATGTTAACCATATAAATTTAAAAGAGGTGCTTTATAATCATACCTAAGAGTGGATGTTAAAATATCGACTTAACGAGCAATTTCCAATATATATTTTACCTGCTAGGAGGTAGCAATGAAAGATCAGGAGGAGTTACGAAAAGTAGAATAAACAAACAAAATGATGCCAATGATTATACCCTGTAAATCATGTGTTCCTTTTGGAATTGCCGTCACTTATTCCTTTCAAGAATATTACTCGCGACTCAGTGGGAGAAGAAAGAGCTGACGTATCCTCTCTTTTGTATGATTGGCCGATTTCTGAGCTATAATAGAACCTCGAATAAATCCTAGGTACAAATGTAGATAAGTGTGTATCCGCCTACTCTAAATTAGGTGTATCTGCCTAAAATTATATTACGTCATCTCTTGAGCTATAAGCTTTATAGGATGGGTGAATCAGCTCAGTTTTCTGATTTTGTTTGTTTCCTTTACCTTTCAACTTCTTGCATTTCAGGCTTGTCTTGAGAGATCCAAGGGTCTTTGTTTGTCTTAGTTCTGTAGTTATTACTTTTTTCTTATTGATGGGCAGGAATATTCTATTGGGGTCTTTTTTGTCTATATTTTGTAGTTATTTAGATTTTCTTGTTTAAAAGAAATGCTATATATAATTATAAAAAAACTTATTGATACCAACCCAGCATCCTCCCTTTACCCAGTTAAACATTTATATTTACTCGCCTTCTACCAGGCCCTGCCCTCTCCCAGTTATCCCCACCAACACAATCAAAAAATAATGATAATACCACTACATGAGCACTAATTTCAATCGATAATAAGGTTAACCTACCTTAGCGAGGGCGACGTAAGGAAACTTCTCAAACGCCAGCTTGTACTCCTCCCCTGTTTGCCCTAGCTGCTGGCCCCGTAGGATCCTACCCGCCGTCACGGTGGACAGTCCCATGCCATCACCCACGAACATGATGATGTTCTTGGCTCGCCCTTTAGCCACCTTCTCAGCTTCCAGCAAGTGTTCGATATGGGAGCGGGCGTCAGCTAGCCAGTGGTCGCGGTCTGAAAAAAAATGGGTACATTAGCTTCGCTCCGGAGTAATGTGGGGTAACTCCAACTTAGGAAGGTGGAATTTCTTATTTGAGGCTAAATTGCAGATGATGGGTGGTACATTAACAGTTTATCGTGTTTGAAACGGTAGTTAAGGCTGAATTACAGACATTTGGTAGGTAAAAAAAATGTTTGGGAACTACATTAGGAGTTTGGGTGGTCCTGCACTGCAGTTAAGGCTGAATAATAGACATTTAGGCGAGATGCGAAGGACAAATAAATGGAAGAGAGGATCTAGATAACGAATTCGATTTACAATTTTTGTTTATGGAAAGTTATATTTTATTGTAGTATTTATCAATTCTTTTCTTAAACATTAGATGTAGTCCTTCGACCACATTCCTAAACAATTAATTCCGAACTCAAATATTGAGACATAATTGATATTAGTGAACCTCTTTATAAAGACTCAATTATGTGGCCGTGAAAGTTTCGGTTGATCACATAAACACTTTTAGTTGCGTGTACGTGACTCTATGAGTGTCTGTGTGTGTGTGTGTCTCTCTCTCTCTATTTCTGTGTGTGTGTGTGTGTCTCTCTCCTCCTTCTGTGTGTGTGTCTTTCTCCTCTCTCTCTCTCTCTCTCTGTTTCTCTCTCCTCTCTCTGTGTGTGTCTTTCTCGTCTCTCTATCTGTGTGTCTCTCTCTCTGTGTCTCTCTCTCTCTCTGTCTCTCTCTCTCCTCTCTCTTGGTATGTATCTCTCTCCTCTTTCTCTCTCTCTCTATCCTCTCTCTCTGTATGTGTGTCTTTCTTCTCTCTCTCTCTGTGTATCTCTCTCTCCTCTCTCTGTGTGCCTCTCTCTCCTCTCTCTTTGTGTGAGTGTCTCTTTCTCCCCTCTCTCTCTGTGTGCTACCTCCTCAAACCGAGACTTTGAAGGCGAATTCACGGTTCCTGGCTACCAACTCTTCCATAAAGATAGGCCAGACAGAGAGGGTGGCGGTGTAATGTTGTATGTGATGGATACAATCAAATCTACGAACTCCAACGTTATATCCGACCACGAGCTTCTAGGCGTTGACCTAGAGATCGGGCCTTTCAGATACAGGACCCTGCTGCTTTACAGACACCCTTCCCAACCCGTTGAGAATGACAGGGAACTGTACCAGCTGCTGTGTCTGTCTGTCTCTCTCTCTCTGTGTATGTGTGTGTGTGTGTGTGTGTCTATGTGTCTCTTTCTCTCTCTCTCTCAAAGAGAGGGAGAGGTGAAGCACCCTTGTCGTGGAAGAGAGCTTGTGTGTACCTTTGACTTTTCGAGCTATGTCGGCGGAGGTACCTGTTCTGGGTACCCCTGGTAGGGCTTCCCTTGTCGATTTGGTCGGAAACGAGGTTCCAGACTAAGTGCATCAGTCCTTCCTTTTTCTACTCTATCCTTCTCCTTTTTTACTTTTATCCTATCTCTTCCACGTATTAAAAAAAAAACCTTTTTTATCATTGATTGGTCACGAATTTTCAGAGAGAGAGAAAACGCTCAAAATGACAGGCAAAAAAGGACCCGTTCGTCTAAAACACAACTGTGCAACATGCCAGTTAGAAAAGTGGTGCGTTGACTTCCCGGAGGGCTGCTACTCAAAATGCAGCCCTGAAAGTATCTGCACTACTTGCTTATTGACGCGAGAGGTGGAGAAATTAAAAGACCTTTATAGAGCCTCAGAGGAGAGAGCTAAAATCTTTGAAAGAAAGTTGGAGAAACTCGAAGCCATTAACGCAGCTCAGATTCGATGCCTAGAAGAGGCGCCGCCCACTGACGTGTCGGAATCCCCTGGTACCCAAGCGGAGATTCCGGCATCATCTGAGGCTAAGCTAGCTAAGGCGAGAGGAAAAGAAGAAAGGAAAAACGAAGAAACAAAAGAAAAAGAATAAAGTTGAAACAAAAGTAGAACTAAAAATAGAAGAAAAACAGATAAACAAGAAGAAAAAGAAAGATAATAATGTGGAGAGTAAAGAGGAAAAGGGAAGGCCTCTTTCACAAGGGAAGACCCCGTCTTCAGAAACCAAGTGTCCAAAGGTCACCCTCATTGGTGACTCGCAAACGCGGGATCTGCAGCCGCTGCTAGCGGCCCGTCTTCGCACTAGCGTGAATGTAAGCTGCCTGCCCGGACGGGGTAACCACAACATCAGAGTACGGGCAGAGAAAGCTCAGATTTCTGAGAATTCAGTTGTTGCTCTGATGGTGAGTGGCAACGACCTCTACCTCAGAGGGGGTAATGTTGGCTTCAGTGGTAAGGCCATCCAAACGGTGATGGCAGCCGTTGATGACATAGGGCTCAAAACCCGCAAACGTGTGGTGGTTTGGATGCTTCCGAGAAGAGGTCCATCCCGAACCGCTCACGAAAAAAACGTCGCATTGAACAGAAGGTTGGCGGATCTCTGCACGACAGAAGGAGTCATCTTCGTGGACCCCTATCGTACCTTTATCGGTAGAGACGACCTCTACCAAAGGGACAGGGTACATCTCTTCTTTAAAGGGAAGGCCTTTCTCGCCAACCTAATTTAAGATGTCGTGGAACGCACCCAAATGAGCGTTCGAAACAGAGCGAAAGCGGACGTGCGCCAGCACGCCCGTTTCACTCCTAGAACGACCTTCTCGGAGGTCGTCAAAAAGGGTGTGACCACCAAAACAGAGAAGCCGGGAAACGGAAGAGCGTAGGGAGTCCTACACTAGGGGACTCCCTCAAAGTTCTTCTGTTCAATGCAAGGTCAATAAGGAATAAGTTTCTTGAGCTCCGTGGCCTCGTAGCAACAGAGGAACCTGAGATGGTGGCCAGAACGGAGTCGTGGATAATAACCTCAAGCCGAGATTTTGAAGGTGAATTCACAATTCCAGGTTACCAACTCTTCCTAAAAGATAGGCCATGCAGAGAGGGTGGCGGTGTGATGTTGTATGTCAAGGATACTATCAACTCGACGGATTGCAACATCGTATCCGACCATGAACTACTAGGTGTTGACCTAGAGATAGGTCCTGCCAAATACAGGACCCTGGTTCTTTATAGACAGCCTACCCCACTCCTTGAAAAGGACAGAGATCTGTACCAGCTACTAGGAGAACTTGTCAAAGACAGAGTGTGTATCGTCATGGGTGATTTCAACACACAAGTTGAATGGGAAACCAGAGAACCCTGTGGCGAGAACGCACTACTCCTGGAGTTCGCAAACAACGAGTTCCTGACTCAATGGGTGAGAGAGCCAACGAGAGGAAACAATATTCTCGACTTGGTTTTCACCTCTAAGGATGACATCGTTGAGGACCTCTCTGTTGGCGAAGAGCTCGGTGGCAGTGACCACCGACTAATTAGATTTGTATTCAAAGTCCCGAAGGCAGGGCCTGCAACTAGTAAATCGAGGAAACTCGATTTGAAAGGAGCTGACTTTGCAGGTCTTCGTGCTGGACTGACTGACGTGAGGCTAGAAGTGTGCAATGTTGTTGAAGACACGTGGAAAAGTTTCAAAACCACATTCACGAGTTTTCAATTGCGTTTCATCCCACTGAAATGTCCCGGTCGGACTTCTGTTCAACCAAAGTGGTTTAATCGAGAAATCGGCCAACTGATAAGGGAGAACAGAAATGCGTACCGGCGATCGAAGATTTCGGGTGCCTTTGACGAGTACCGGAGTCTAGCCAGAAGAGTGAAGTCCAGCATAAGGGCAGCTAAGAGGTCTGAGGAACTCCAAGGGGCGAGACTCTGTAAAGAGAATCCCAAGGAGTTTTTTGGATATGTGAACAGCCGTAAACCAATCCGTCGAACGCTTGGCTCTTTGAAAAATGAGGAAGGGGCATTAAAGCACTTAGATGCACAAAATGCTAACCTCCTCAACGACTACTTCTCTTCAGTCTTTACTTAAGAGTGTGGTCATATCCCCCACCAATGGATTCCTGTTCGGGGGAAAAGCTGGAGGATATGGACTTCACCGAAGGGAAATTAAAAAAGAAGATCAGTGACCTAATGACGAATAAGTCACCTGGCCCTGATGAGTTTCTACCTAAAGTGTTAAAAGAAGGGCGAGATCAAGTGTCACTACACCTGAGCGCAATCTTCAACATGTCAATCCGGACTGAATGCGTTCCTAGAGACTGGCGTGAAGCGGAGGTGACTCCTATCTTTAAGAAAGGAGACCGAAGCCAACCGTCAAACTACCGACCCCATTAGTCTGACTTCGATAGTCGGTAAACTCATGGAAAACATGATGCTGGACAAAATGACGTCGTATTTAGAGTCAAACCTGGTACTGAGTAGTTCTAAGCACGGCTTCCGAAGGCAACAGTCATGCCTGACGAACCTTGTGGAATTCTTCCACTTTGTCTTCAGTGAGCACGATCGGGACAAGGCAAGGGATGTGGTGTACTTGGACTTTCAGAAATCCTTTGATAAGGTGCCACACCGCCGCCTTCTCCATAATGTGCGAGCGCTGGGCATAGACGGAAAAGTAGGCGGCTCGATCGAGAACTAGCTAAGTGGAAGACGGCAACGGGTGGTGGTAAATGGACAGGCTTCTGAGTGGGTGCCCGTTACTAACGGGGTGCCTCAAGGTTCTGTCCTGGGACCACTACTATTCATCATCTACGTTAACGACATTGACGGTGACATGGTTCCCAAGATTTCCAAATTTGCCGACGATACCAAACTTGGTATGAACATTGCAAAGGATGGAAATACTGCCCGCCTGCAGGAAGATCTTGGGAAGATTGGGGAGTGGTCGGACACGTGGCAAATGCCTTTTAACGTGGGGAAATGCAAAGTGATGCATATCGGCTACAGAAACCCCCAATCTCAGTATATCCTTAAGGGCACTGCTCTTGAAACGAGTGACACTGAGAAGGACTTGGGTGTAACAATCACTAGTGACCTCAAGTTCTCGAAACAGTGTATTGAAGTGGAGAAGAAAGCCCAAAGGATGTTAAGGTATATGAAGCGAAAGTTTGGATATCGGAACAAGGAGACAGTACTGTGTCTGTACAACTCCATTGCCGACCGTACCTGGAGTATGCCGTACAATTTTGGATCCTTCATTTCGAAACGACATCGTGAGATTGAAACGCTTGCAAGCCAGGGCAACCAAACTGATTCCCTCTATTAGACATAAAAGTCATGAAGATAGGTTAAGGGAATTAGATATGTTTTTGCTGGAGACCCGGAGTCTACGTGGTCAGCTTATCGAAGTGTTTAAAATACTTTGAGGCTTCAAAGGACTGGACTACGGGGATATTTTCCAGCTTAGTGAGATGAAAACAAGAAATCATGGTTATAAACTTGAACTGAAGCGATACCACCGTGATCTATGTGGGAAATTCTTCACTTACAGTACCTGCGGTAGTTGGAATGCACTTCAGACGGAAGTTGTCCACAGTGAATCTTTCGACCAGTTAAACCAAGACTAGATAAAGTCTTGCGAAACCGCCGTTAAGATCGTTGCGAGTGATTTTAGAGGTTTCCAACGGACACCTTCAAGGATTGCGCCAAAAGTGCCCTCCTTGTATGGACCGTAAGGTCTTCTAGGGTACTTATTTTTCTTCTAGCTTTCATATAGCTCTCTCTCTCTCTGTGAGTGTGTCAGGGTGTGTGTGTCTGTCTGTGTGTCTGTATGTGTGTGTCTCTGTGTGTGTCTCTCTCTCTCTCTCTCTCTCTCTTGTGTGTATGTCTCTCTCTCTGTCTCTGTGTGTCTTGACGAACCTTGTGGAATTCTTCCACTTCGTATTCAGTGAGCATGATCGGGATACAGCGGTGGATGTTGTCTACCTGGAGTTTCAAAAGACCTTTGAGAAGGTACCACACCACCGGAAAGTGCGTGCGCAGGACATAGACGGCAAGGTAACAGGTTGGATAGAGAGCTGGCTAAGTGATAGACGGCAACGAGTAGTTGTGAATGGACAGGCCTCTAAATGGGCGCCTGTATCTAGCGGTGTCCCTCAAGGATCCGTCCTGGGACCCCTACTGTTTATTATCTATGTCAACGACATGGACGGTAAGATGGTTGCCAAAATCTCTAAATTTTCCGACGACACCAAGCTTAGTATCAATGTGGCAAAGGAGGGAAACACTGCTTGCCTCCAAGAGGACCCTCAAAGGATTGGGGAGTGGTCGGACACGTGGGGAAATGCAAAGTAATGCATATCTGCCACCGAAACCCTCAATCTCAGTACATGCTTAAGGGCACTCCTGTTGAATCGAGGGACACTGAGAAGGACTTGGGTGTAACTATCACTAGCGGCCTCAAGTTCTCGAAACAGTGCCTCGAGGCAGAGAAGAAAGCCCAAAGGATGTTAGGCTACATAAAGCGAAAGTTTGGATACCGTAAAAAGGAGATAGTACTATGTCTGTACACCTCCCTCGTTCGGCCGCACCTGGAGTATGCCGTATATATATATATATATATATATATATATATATATATATATATATATATATATATATATATATATATATATATATATATATATATATATATATATATATATATAATGAAAATTAATGCAATATCACAAGCAAAGATGAGGAATTAAACCACATTCCCGAAGACAATTTAATTCAGAACAGTTTCGGTGTATCTCACACCCTTTTTCAACTGACACTGGGTAGAAAATTTAAGAGAAGTGCATATAAGCATAACACAAGATCTCCTCTTTTTCCCCCAATCCCCTACTTGTGGCTAATCTGGGGGGGCGTTAGGCCTAAACATATTGAAGGGCTGACATTTAACTATTTTGTTTATATGCTTTCTTATTACAGGATTAAAAGAAAATTGACCCTCAGATAGATTTAAATTACGAACTGACGATATCAAGCTCAATTCTTTGATTCTTCTCTTGACATAGTTAGCCGATTTAAATACCATTTTACTTCCATTAAAATCGATCGTATGATTCTTGTCTCTAACATGGCAAAATATTCCACTGCTTTCGCTGCCCACTCTAATATCTCTTTTGTGTTCGTACAATCTCTTGTCTAGATTTCTCCCCGTTTTCCCTATATAAACTTTATGGCAATCGTTGCATGGTATTGCATATACTCCTATGTTATGATGTTCTTTGGGTTTCCTGGCGATCATCAATTGGTTTAAGGAATTATTATATTTAAAGGCTTGATTAATACCCGCTTTTCCAAATATGTCCTTTAAACTATGCAATTTATTATTAAATGGCAATGTTATACATTTGTTGAAGTCGTTGGTGCGGGAAGGCATATTACCATAGAATGTTTTCCTAGCTGCAAAATGGGCAGACGATAGGAACCAATCGGGATAATACAAATTAGAAAAAATGGTCCTAATAATGACAATTTCTTCATCTAAATAGGAAGGATGACATATTTTGTATGCTCTAAGGAAAAGGTTAGAAATTACCGATTTTTTAACAGTATTATCGTGAAACGAAAAATAATGTATATAGGCATTCGAGTGGGTTGGTTTCCTATACACGTCAAGTTTTAATTCATGGGGATCTTTATTAATGAGGACATCTAAAAAGGGTAATCTATTATCATATTCCCATTCATATATAAATTTGATGGAGACATGCAAATTATTCAAATTATTAAAAAAGGTATCAAATTCATGGCCATTAGGCCATACAGAAAATACATCGTCAATGTACCTTAACCATATAAAGTTAGGGGGCGAAATTGTGGGAAGGAGTTTAGTCTCAAAATATTCCATGAAGAGACATGCCAATATCGGAGATAAACTATTTCCCATGCTAAGGCCAAATATTTGTCTATAAAACTCATTATTTACTCGAAACACATTGTCAGAGAGACATAATTCAACTAAATCGATAAATTTACTCGTATAAATGGGAAGATCCATTTATATATATAAATATATATATATATATATATATATATATATATATATATATATATATATATATATATATATATATATATGTATATATATGTATATATATATATATATATATATATATATATATATATATATATAAATATATATATATATATATATATATACATATATACATATATATACATATATAAACATATATACATATATACATATATACATATATACATATATACATATATATATATATATATATATATATATATATATATATATATATATATATATATATA
>CAXAKS010000346.1:27500-90956 GCA_963969495.1 Ceratothoa steindachneri
TCCAATACAAGACCAAGGAAACGGTGCGATCCAACCACTTCAAGGTATACCCCATTAAGAACCAATTTTGGGTCAGGGTAGAGCCATAGATAGCGGAAGAAGTGCACCACCATTGTCTTTACCAAGGAAAGCCAAAACGTGTGCGCTTCGGCACAGCGAGAAATGCGGTTCCATGCTTGTTAGAGTCAACACTTCAGAGTTGGCATATGGGCCGCGCCAAATTAGATCGAAATGTCATTCCGGCAGCACCGAGGTGATTCCGTTGATGCTAAGGACAAAAAGTGCGACATTAAGGACACTTCCCTGCAGGATACCGTCTTCCAGCTCCATGCGACCGGAGGGTACTCCCCCTACGCATACACGGAATATAAAATCTCGCAATAATTCAGATATAAAGAATTGGAGGCGTCCCCTTGCCCCCATCCTGTTAAGAGTCTCCATTGTACCGTATCGCCATGCGGTTTTCTATGCCTTCTCAAGATTAAAAAAGCCGTGGCGTAGTGCTGTCTACGAAGAAAGGCCTCGCATACGGCAATATCAAGTCGGAGCAGAGCATCCGACGTGGAGTGGAACTTGCAGAAGCTCCACTGTAAAGAAGACAGATAGCCTCCCCTGTCCATAATAAAGGCTAATCTAACAGTTAACTATTTCTCCATCATTTTACTCAATCAAGTGCATAGAGAGATTGGGCTGAAACCGGTCGGAGTAGAGTGATCTCTCCTCGGTTTCCGAAAGGCGAGCACAGTAGCAATTGTCCAGGAATCCAGGAGGAGACCCTTCACCCAGATCCTGTTTAACAAATCTAACAGAAAAGCCATGCCTAGCTCACCCAGGTGTTGAAGCAGGGCGTACGGGACATCTTCCGGTCCATGGGCAGTATCCGCGCACGAAGCAACAACGTAACGCAACTCACTCAAAGTAAACTTCTAGTTGAAGGGTTATCCGCCTCTGGCGGTAAATTCTAGCCAGCAGCCTTCCACGACATCACGACCTGCATTGAATGCTGGCGGAGCAGTATCCCTGCTAGAGGATGTGGAGAAAGTGGTCGCGAAGGATTCCACCACGGACGCGGTGTCCGAAATTGTGGTCCCATTCTCCTGGAGAACGGAACCCTGCCACAACTTGCCGGAAATTCTTTTGATTCGCTTCTACACCTCTGCTATAGGGGTTCTCCCTTTAAGTAAAGGCACGTATGCCAGCCTAGAAGAGGGCGGGCGTGCTTCGAAGTATACCGAAATGCGGACTACTGCGCCCGCGCCAAGCACCACTGAGGCAGGCTCTCGGGTGGCAGCAGCCGGGAAAATGATAATTGAATGGAAAAGTGATCACTACCATGGATGGCATCAACCACCTGTCAATCAAAATCAGGTTTTGCATCCAGAGAGCACAAAGATAGATCGAGGCATGAAAATAAAGCGGATCTCGGGCAGTGATGCTTAAACCCATCCACATTTAGGACACTAATCTTAAGCTCGTCGATCAGGTTGGCGAGGACTTGACCCCGGGGAATAATAGAGTAGTCTCCACATAGGAGGTGTATACCGTTTAGATCTCCGAGAAATAGAAAGGGCTTCGGCAACCGGGCCACAACGCGGCAGAAGTTCCCCGCGTCAAAGACGGCTGACAGCGGTGGAATGTACGCGGAAATAACATTATACCTCCTATCAAGGTACATCTACACAGCTACTGCATAAAATGAGGTATCTAAAGCAAAGAGAAGAACAGAGACATCATGCGGATGTAAATCGAATATCCACACGCCCGGCCCCCCCTCCCGTGTTGGTAGGGTCGCAAAACCCTTATAACCCGGGAGGGTGGGCAGTGGGCATGCGCCCATCATGGTCTGCTGCCAAAAGTTAGTTAACAGGGAACGGGACGAGACAAGGCTCTGCAGCTCCTCCCAGTTGGCCCGGATTCTGCGGCAATTCCATTGAAGGAATATGCCCTGCAGGCCTAGCTTGAAGGAGATGCCGGGCCCTCTTCGAAGAGAAGACCTTCACGGGAATGGCCGTATGCTTCTCGGAGTAGATCTCTGGGGCTGTCGGCCGTACAATGCGCTGAAGGCGCTGTTGCCTTCGAGGACTTATTGGGGGAGGTTGGGCTCGCCATGCGAGTCTTTTCTTACCCTCCGCCTCGAAACATTAGGCGGGCGTGGCGGCTTTAGAGGCGGGAGGCCCTCTCTTTAAGGATTTTCCGTCTCCAAGCCACCCAGCCCACCATTGGGCGTGGGGAAGGATCCGAATATCTTTTGGTGCTGTTCTACTTTCGTAGGGCAGCTTTAGGAACCCCGGAAGGTGGCCTAGAAACCAACTTCTGGGGTGTTGCTTCCTGTGAGTCTAATGACTCGGTGGATGCGCTTGGCCTTTTCGCCTTACGGTGAACGGTCACGCTTGCGGAAGATGGTGCAGTCTTGGTTATGGATACTTTGTGCCGCCAGCTTTACCAAGGCAGCGCTCAAGGTGGATAGAACCCCCACAAAGGTTCAGAATAGGTGCTTAAACGACGGTCCTTCTAGACCTAGAGGGGCCATGAGCAGAGGGTGTCTTTTTTAATATTGCGGCATATGACGTGCCGGGCAGCGCCGGGCACGCCAGGACCAACTCCTTAGCCTCGCGAAATGAGAGACGATCCTGACCCTGAATGGCCAGGTTTTCCTTCTTAAGGAGGTCCGCACCACATTGATTCGAAGGAGTAGGGTGCGGCTCTCCATAATTGACACACTTGGCCACACACGATTTGGACTTATCGTATGTGGCCTTAAGGAAACTTACACAGGTTTTGGGTAACCCCAAATTTTGCACGTCAACAGGAGCGATTAGTATGGCCAAAGCAGTGGCAGTAATAGTGACTCCACGCCAGTGACTTCAGGCAGTAGAGATCCCAACCAGCACGCACCGACTCAGGCAGCTTGTGACAGTCGAACGTGACGAAGAGTGTAGGGCTGGGTCTCGACGCCCCTCCTTATTTTCTCATAACACCTTCGACCTTGTCCGCCCCCTGGTCGGCCAGCTATAAGGTAAGGTCGTCTTTCGAGTAGCCTCGAGTTCCCTCGCAAAAACTACTGCTTTTACGAAATTCATCATAGAGTGCGGTGTCACACTCACCTTCGTGCCATCAAGGGCACTAATCATGGCCGCCTTGGAAGGATTCGATGAATTCACCAAAAGGATCCCCTCCGAGAAACGGGTCACCTTCTGCTCCCTACAAATCACCCCTAGCTAAAGCTCTCCTCTGATGAATCATGTTCCCCTCTTTCCAACATGCTGCCTTCAGTGGCGCGCATGACCAGTAAGCGTTTTAAGCCATCGGGCTCGAAAACTCAAGGTAGTCTCTGAATGAGGGGCCCTGACGTAATCGAGCCTCCGCTCTGCGCACTAGTACTTGTACTTTTAGTCTTTGTCAGGGACTCCATACCCGGGTGAGGTTAGGCAGCGGGGCCGGACGTGCCAAACTTAGCTTGCTAACTTACCGAAGCAGCAGACCCATTCTTCCTCCCATCCCCCGCGAATGGAGAGGAGCCCCTAGTCTTATGTCTTTTTTTTCTTCTTTTTAGGAGAGGAGGGCGGGCAATGAACCCGCTTTTCCCTTCCGCCGGCAGGAGCCGCCAGGCCAGAAAGACCGGCCTCAGCAAGGTTCTTTTCCGAGATGGAGAAGGACCTGGCAGTCACAGGGGCACAAGCCGGAGGAAGAGATCCCTCCCTTCCTTGTAATGCCTTGGTGCCCCGAGACGTTTAAGGAGGACCTTGAATATGGCCGGACTCGAGTTCGGTGCTTGGCACCGAGCCCGGATTCGCCCAAACAGAGAGCTCTACCGTCTGAGGGTATGTTGCCTCAAAGATCATGTCTATCTCGGGGTTTGGGGCCTTTATGTGCCCATCTCCCCCCCCCCCTCGTACCTAGGACATCACAGTTCTAATTTGCAGCGGTCTCTCTAGCCGGGTTGAGGGGGGAACGTGCCTTGACCCCCGCTAGGTTTAATATTCCAGCCAGCAGGTCTTTTGAGTGAAGCGACCGATAAGCCCTGTCTTCCTACTAATAATTTATGTAAAAATTCTTACTGTGACTGAGCGCATTGAGTTACGTCTCACTGTAAAAGGGAGACTGTCGCTGGAAAGAGGGAGGCCCCCGAGCGCACCTCCAGATAAGAGGGTGAGGTGGAGTCCCCTAAACCCGTAGGCAAAGGAGAGGAGTAACCTCCTCTTCTGTCCAAGAATTTTGGAGGTTCCCCTGTGAAAACACAGGGAGAGGTTATAGAGAAAGTGAGGAAGTAAGGGAGAAACATAGGCTGTCTGAAAGAAGAAGAAGAGGCTAAGCTGGAGCCTGACGGGGCATTGAATACAGTCAACACGGCGGCCAGGAAGGCACATCGCCGGGCCCCTTACGGCGTAGCACAACAGAACACAATAAGTCCTTAACATGCATTTATTTTTCCAGCTTAGAATAATTTTATAGTACTGCAAAGCTTTTCTTGATATTAATCGAAGAGATTGGGAGAAGAGAAGGAAACGTTTCCTTCCCCTATTGTTTCGACCTACAGTGAGACACAACTGACCGCACTCAGTCACAGTGAGAATTTTTACATATATTATTAATAGTTGCATCAGTACAATTATCATTAAAGTGCCTGTAGTTTCTGTCGGAATCGTTTTTATTCATAGCTAGAAGTGGCATCATTACATTTGTGTTAGTTAGACAAAGAAAGACAGTAGTTCTAAGCTGCGATTTATAATTCCCAGAACGTATATTTATCATAGATAAAACGAAATAGCAAACTGAATTTTTTTTCAAAGGATTGATGAACTGATGTTCAAACCAATAGATTTTAGATAAGATTTACACCAGATATGAGAATCTGGTAGCAAATGAACAATTTGGAGAATTATTGATCATCAGATAATTTGTTTTAAAATAAACATTCCTCGAATTAGAAATGAAAATATCAGGTAACTCCAGACATCTAAATGCAATTTTGGTCTCTTGTACCATAGTCTAAAGCAAGTAGGTTAGGATATAAATTTAAACGATAATGACGCACAAGAAATAGTTATATTGTTTCAGCTATCATTTTTACTATAAATAAGGAAATTAAGCGATATGCAATTAGAGTTTATGCGAGTTTTAGACAAGAGAGTGGATAAATAGGTAGATTAAAGAATGCGTACGGGAACGTAACCGACTATATCAAATTTTAAAGACTAGTAATACTTTAAAAAACTAGGTCAGATTTAATTCTTTAGTCTTCTTTTATACTGTAGCATGATGAAAATGCGTTAGAATCAATGAATGTACTATTGTTGGCATGGAAACATGAACCAAAGTTATTTGATACCTTATTATTCAGAGAAGCAATATGAAACTCTATCGCTCTTCTTCACCTTGTTTGATTCTGAGTAGTGTTAAATGATGACTCGCCCGATATAGTTAAGCATTAAGCGAACTTTCCAAACCTGTATATATATATATATATATATATATATATATATATATATATATATATATATATATATATATATATATATATATAAACATTATAAAATAAACAAAATAAACAATGAAATATATTAGCCTGATCTCGAGGCACCTTTGCAAATCTTACAACCCTAAGACTTCCTTATTTTCACCACTATTCCAAAACCCCACTATTTTCGTACAACACTCTCACACACTCACATACTCACCACTTCCCCATAATAATTTTCAAACCGCTTTGCTTGGAAGACACCACATATATTCTTACAATCTACCACGTAATTTCATTTGATGATAACTACTCTTTTAAATACTATAATGACGAAATAAGATAAATAAGTCCTAAAGAAAGTAAAAGAAAATATGAAAGTGCCAGGTCCCGATAAACTCAATCCAATTCTTGAAGAATTATAAAGTGACCCAGAAAACTCTGTGACAATTTTAACAAATCATTTAATGAAGAAATTGTTCCAAGCGACTTTAAAGAGATAAATGGAAATCCAATTATCAACAAGTAAAAAACTATTCCTCTCAATTTTAAGCCGATTTCCGTAACTTTCCTGGTTGTCGAGGTCTTAGAGAATTGTGGATGATTTCGAGGCCAAAATCTAGGTTTATGCGTTATTACTATCGTCCAAGCAAGTTGTTAGAATTTTGCCACGAAATGATCTAAATCTTAGAACCCCTAAACTGTTGAAATAGTTTACCTCGATTTGGGGAAGACGTTTCATAATTTTGCCCATGATAAACGATTGATAAAGTTAAAAACGCATGGTATATAGGGAATGTATGATGATAATCCATATGTTTGTCAGACCGGAAGCAGTCTCCTAGTAAATTGATTTACCTCGAGCTTCTCATCTGTCCATAAGCGGCGTCCCTCAGAGACCATTTCTTTGTGCAATGTTGTCAATAATATTTTACTGTCGCTAATTTGTAAAATTTTCAAAATGTGAAGATAATACAAAAAAATAAGATAATGGAGGAAAATATCTTTGTGAGATTATTAAATTTACAAGGTGACATAAATTGGTGGAATGGGTTGAAAGTGGCTTCTTTTTTTCATTGTAGTATCCCATCTGGCGACTGCAAACTTGGGCATTAGTCACCGTACACAACAGCCTACTATTAGGCTGTATTAAGAACAAATAACAATATCTAAATAGCACATAACAACGATAGAAAAAAGACAAAGGCTTAAAATATAACAACAACGAGAAAAATCAAAAGGGCAAGAGGGAAGCGTGCTCCGGCATCGTGGGTGGGCCTGCCTTCCCTGGCGCAGAAACATGGAACCTACTAAAAGAAAAAGACAAAAAGGTCAAATAAAGTGGAGGTGGCCAGCCTCCTCCAAAAAAAAGTGTCAAAGTCCAAGAGTTGATGTGCACGAACTAGTCCCGAGTACAATGGACAAGCGGTAGCGACCCCACTTGCCCCGATACACGGCCAGGTAACGTGCGCGGAGATGACTCAAACTGGGACATTTAACAAAAGTGTGCAGAATGGTCTCGTGGACAACGCAGTCTTCACATTATGGCGCAAGCAAGCGCTTCATGAAATGTGAGAGCGTCCTGCGAGTGTGTCCAATTCGCAGATGCCAGAAAGCAACCTGAAACCTTCGAGGCACTCGGAGTAGGTCCAAGGGAACAGGCACGGCGCAATGGTATGCAACTCTCTCTGTAATGAAGATAGTCATGGTTATCACAGGGGCATCAGCGGGGGAGGAAATCCTTCCTCTCCTTGTGGATCCTCGGAGGCCCGAGCCGTCTGAGGAGAAGCTTGCACAGGGGCGGACTCGGGTTCTGTGCTTGGCACCTAGTCCGGGTTTAACCCCATGGAAGATTCCCCCTTTTGGTGCTGGGTCACCTTAGGGACCAAGGCCATCTCTTAGGCGGCCTCCATGTGGCTATTCCCCTGAAAGATATCACGGATCCCATTCCACTATCCTTTTTACGTGTCTTGTGCCTGCGAACTGTCATCCGTCGGGGAAGAGAGGAGGGCAGGTATGTTGAACCTCTGCAAGCTGGTTGCGCACGCAAGTAGGAGATTATGGGGTACAAGCCGAGGGCCCTGTCATACCTTGCTCCCTTAAGGTTGTTGGCCTTATCGAGCCACTCCCTCACTCCATTATGGGTCACCTGCCTGGTTACTTGGCAGTCCGTTGAAAAGTAAATGTGGAACTACTGCTGGAGAGACGAAGTAGCTCAAGGGCGACTCCAGAGAAGGTTGTGAAAGAAAGTCCCCTGGACGCAAAAGCATAAAAGAGGAGTAAGCCTCCTCTCGGGTCAAAGAGTTTTAGTTGATCACCTGTGAAAGCACAGAAGGTGGGGGCCTACTTTTTTTCGGTTTAGCTGCTCAAAGGCGGCTCCGACGGTGGTAAAGGGAGGGCACGGTGAGGGCATAGCGACCCTATTGTTTCAACGGGATGCAAACGCTGGAACACGGAGTTAGTAAGGCAGATCGCCGCGCCCCTTACGGGGTAACAAATAAGTAACACTCCGATAGCTGAGTATTTTTTTTCTATACATTAGTCAGATATGGAATAATTTTGGCCTTCGAATGTCGTAACCTCTTTACTCAAATTGTCTAAGAATATAATTGCTAAACACTATTTGCAAATAAAAATAAACACAAAAAGTAACATTAACGTGTAAAATTACTATCAAAAGTAATATTGCGTATAACTAATGGAAAGTTAAAATTAAATCCAAATTTATTTCCACTGTTTTTCAATTCCTCTATTTTTTTAATTTTTTTCCTACTTGCTCTGGCCTAGAGGGGCTCTTAGGGTTATTCCTAGGTATGTAATTCTATAATGTATAACCCTCATATATATATATATATATATATATATATATATATATATATATATATATATATATCAGAAAATCACAAAGTTGCGCGTGAGTAGAGCAATAAATGCAAAAAATCTGACACGAAAATGAAAGGCTTAGTCCGAGTATTTTCGAACTTGTTCAGTTCGGAACAAGTTCAAAGTACTTGGAATCTGCCTTTCATTTCATGTGGGATTTTTTGCATTTGTATAGGTATATATATATGTGAGAATGGGTGCAGAAGTAACAATTTGGAAAAACTCTCGAGTTTCGTATTGAAGTTTCGCCTTTCAGCGTCTCCAGAAAACTACAGTGGACAAGAGATCGTTCTCTCTTTCTTTAATCCGATGTCATCTCGAGTCACGGCCCCACGTCTTTTGGGTCGGCTTCTTCGAGTGGGTTGACTCCGACCTTTCCGCTTTATTTCCTATGACCCTAGCTGCACCATTGGCCAGCCGGTGATTGGTTGACCTGTCGGAGATAATATGCGCTGCTTCAATCATTCTTCTCTCTTTTTTTTGCTAAACCCTTATGAATTACTTTGATCCTAACTAAATTTAGCAAATGCCCGTATTCATGACATCTACTACGATAATGTGTGATGTTTTATGGGCTCTAATGTCCCTCTTATCCTCATTAATCCTCGTCTTAATATCTCTTCCTGATTCGCCATAATAACTGCCGTCGCTTCCGTCACAGGGTATTTGATAAATAATACCCTTATCATTTTGAGCTGTCGAATTCCTATCCCTTACTATTTCCCCAACTCTGGTTCTCGCAGAGTTAGCTATCAGAAAACCTGCCTTCCTAAGAGACCAGTTCAATCTCTCTGCTGCCATAGAGTACAGAGCACACAGGTACCTGACCCCTTCTAATCCCTTCCCGGCAGGCTCATTTCTTTCGTCCGCCTCTGTGAGCCTCGCCTTCCTACTTCTCTGTTATTTTTATTGGTGTTTTTTTACGTAATTTTATAAAGAGACCCTCGGGATATTTTAGTTCTCTGAAGGCTTTCTTAATATACTCAAATTCATCATTCAAAAGGCTTTCGCTGCAAATGCGAATTGCCCTTAAATAAAACCCAATGAATTCGTTTTCTTCGTGATCTTCGTTTTCTTAAAATGTCCAGATATAAAATGAATAAAATCGTCCTTATTCGTGGATATCCTGTACATTGTACACAAGAAAGGAATTGGGATTGGGATAGTATAAGAGGTGAAAGTGTAAGAGAGAGATAGAAAGGTAGAGATATTGTGTGTTTATGAGATGGTTATGAGTGTCGAGTAATATATGGCGATGATTTGGTGAACGTGATACTGATATAGTGAATTGTGCCAGGTTGCCTGGCGAAAGTTTTCATTTTGCATTGTATTTTATTTTTATATATTTTTATATTTCAGGTTTGTAATTTAAGCATTCGAGCCTTTGTTTACAATTGCGTCTATAAGCTCTTTATTTTTATTTTTTCATTGTATTTATTGGGGCGAGGGCTTTTTTGGCATTTTTCAGGGGTTTGTAGTCATATTTATATACTCTTTATATTTCCTTCTTTGTATTTCTCATTACTCTTTTCTGTTCGTATTCACTTAGTGTGTCATTCTTCGTTGGTTGTCAATATCGGTGTTTTTTTGTTGAGTATGTGACTTTGTGTTATTACTTCAGTCAGATCTCATCCTTTTTTTTATCTGACGGATTTCATTGTTTGGTAAGACAATTTTGTCCCGGGGTAAAGTTTCATTTAACTTTCCTCACAGGATTTTGGCTCGTTCATGGAGTAAAGTGTTGATAGGTTCAAGTTAAGTTCTTCTATGCAGTTCCTCGGATGTTATTCGGTCCTGTCTTCTTTTATTTCCGATGAATCTCGTTGGACAGTTTTGTACTCTGGGCCTTTCGGAACTGAATTTTACTCAGAATGTGAGTTGGTATGATCGGATATAATAATTTAGAACGGACGAGGGCTGTGTATAATTTTCTTTTATTCTTGCTTGAGAAGTTATGAAATTTTAGCAGGAATGAGATTGTTGCTTTTGTTTCAGTTACCTTTTTTGACAGGTGGGAGACATACCAATTCGACGTTAGCTTGAGTCCGAGGACTCTCACCTCCGTGTTGTAATGGTATCCTTTCCCCTAGACTGTAATTGTGGCTGTTTTCCCTCGATTAATTTGAACAATTCAATCTACGGGCGAGGGTCCCACAAGGAGGGTATCACTCCCCAACCTTATATACCATATATACCCATGACCTCCCCCAACCAACGGATGAGTGTGCGATGTACCTCCAATTAGCGGATGACATTACACAAATTATCTCAAGTAATAGACAAAACCCAAAAGATATCGCCCAAAGGACAACGAGGGAAATCAAAAAGATAAACAATTTGGAAAAACGGAACAAAATTAAAACAAACACAAAGAAATTCAGAATTGTTCAAATTAATCGAGGGAAAACAGCCACAATTACAGTGTATAATTTTCTTTTATTCTTGCTTGAGAAGTTATGAAATTGTAGCAGGAATGACATTGTTGCTTTTGTTTCATTTACCTTTTTTGACAGGTGGGAGACATACCAATTCGAAGTTAGCTTGAGTCCGAGGACTCTCACCTCGGGGGTGTAATGGTATCCTTTCCCCTCGACTGTAATTGTGGCTGTTTTCCCTCGATTAATTTGAACAATGGGTATATATGGTAAATAAGGTTGGGGAGTGATACCCTCCTTGTGGGACCCTCGCCCGTAGAGCGAATGCGTCACCCATTTGACCATTTAATTGCAGAATGGTTTTTCTTCCAATTAGGTAGTGCATAATATTTTGGTTAAGTTGGTCTCCATGTTGAGGGAGCTGATTTTTGTTGTAGACCGTGGATCCATACCTTATCTAAAGCTTTGGCAGCGTCGCGGAGTGCGACGTCCACTATGTTGCCCCGCGCTGTTTCGATGGCATTTTATTTCCGTTATTACTGCCAGCGCGGTTTCCGTCCCTCTCTTGCTCTTGAACCCGTGTTGTTGTGGGTTATATAGGTTATTTGTTTCAGGGTTTTTTTTAACCTCCCTTGAGGAGCTTTTCAAGGAGTTTTTCCGAGAAACTCCAGTAGTAAGGTTAGGTGGTATCTTTCGATTTGGTGTTTTGGTTTACCCGGTTTCGGAAGGAAGATAATCTTTGCCGTTTTGAAGGCCTAGAGGTAGTATCCAGAATTCGGACAGGCATTGAAAATCCTTAAAATTTCTGCCTGCACATTGTTTGGTGCATTAGTCAGGTGCACCTTCATTATACCACTTAATTCTGGAGCCCTTTGTTTGAACGACTTAACTGCTGTCAAGTACTCTTTCATTGTGAACGGCATTCCCTCTTCCTGAGTCGGTGGGTCTCCCCTCCTCAATCTGTGCGTATGGATTGATATTGCCTTATTGGTTCTCAATTGCTCGAGCTAGTTCCTCTTCGTAATCTCTATGGGAGTTGACGTTCTCTTCTGGAGAAATCGAAAAAATTTGTTCCCAGTGCCCTCTTAAGTGATCTTGGAGCTCTCCGTCTTACTGCAGTTCCATTTCTTGCACTTTGATCTTTAGTATTTCATTTGGTTGGCTTCCTCGTAGTCTTCGAAATTGAGTCCAAAATATCCTGGGGTCCCTTTCGATGACAATTTTCTTATTATATTATTCTATACGTGAATTGTTTTTCTTTGATCATTATCCGTAATTGTCTTCTGATTGTTTGGTTTTTATCCTGTTATATTTTTCCATCGTATTGCCCAGATCCGTTATTTCTCTGGGAAAATGTTTTAATTTCCTCCATTTTTCCCTCAATTTCGTCGTCTCACCTCGGTGCAAAGAGAGTTCTGTATTCTATTTTAGGTGTAAACATTGCGTCGGCTTCTATTATTTTTTCACTTATTTTCTGTATTTCGGCATCTACTATGTTTGTTTCTTGGTTGTTAATGGTTCTGGTATATATGGTGCTTAAGTAGTCTTTATATTTGGTCCAGTCTGTTCTGCTAAGTGATTTCCTTTGTAATATCTTAATTTAGATGGGTGAGGTGGATATAGTTGTGACCATACTAAGGTGGTCAGATGGGGTCGTGGGCCCGGGTTCGGTATAGTGATTGAGGTTAAAATTAGGATTGGTGAGAACTATATCTCGGGTGGTGGAGGATCTGTTGGTTAGGAACGTTGGGAAGCCTGGTCCTTCTCTTTGGACTATATTTGTTTGCACCAGTAGTTATAGGGTTCTTCTTGTGTGCCGTTCATATGGGTTGTGTAGCCTGCTGCTCTGCATCTGGCGTTGAGATCTCCTGTCAGAATTGTAGAGGTTGTTCTGCAAAAGAGTTTAATAAAGTTGGGAAGGGATAAATACGAACGTCTTGGGCTTTGATAAGCTCCGACTACTACTAGATCGCCTATAGTCATTTTAATTTTTATCGACAGGTAGGATTCCTCTAGATCCTTTATTTCGGTGTAGTGAATCCCCGTTTTTATCCCTATCGATACACCGTTAAATCTGGTTTGGGTATGATTGGCAGATATGATCCTATAATTTAGTATTTTTATTGCTTTGACTTCGGTGTTAATACCATGTTCGGTTAACATGACTATATCTGGATCTTTCGCTAATTGTATTTGAGTAAATAATTCTCTTTGTCATCCAGCCGTTCACGTTTAGCGTAAACATTTTTAGTTTGCGTTGGTACGCGAACATAATTGATTTAATTCCTGCTCTCTTTACCTGCTTTAATTTTCTCGAGGAACGGGTGCCACCCGATTGTTTTTTCTTAAATTAGTCGCTGGAGATATTATAGCATGATCTAGGGACAATTAAGATCATTTCCTGCTTTAGGGCATTATGGACCTCTGTTTCGTCCGTATCTGCTTCTTAGTCACATTTATATCTTTCTTTAACCAATTCTTCTACGATTTCTTTTTGTTTGCGGGTTTTTGGTAGGGGGTTCGCATGAATGGCGTATATTTAAAAGGCAAATTCCTGGGTATTTAGTTGATTTTTTAGTTTTTGTTTCCCTTTCTCCAGTTTTTGTGCAATCTCTCTGGTTGCTTTTGCAATCTCTTCGTCAGATGTTTCTTCATCCGTCTCCATTCGATTTTCTTCTTGGTTCTCCCTGTTTTTTCCTGTTCGTTTGGTTTCATGTATATGTTGTAAATTTGGCTTGAAGGTGGGTTCTCTGGGAGTCACATTTTCTTAAGGTCGTTCTTTTCAAGCATCATGTTTAGTTCGGTAGCATATGATCAAGGTTTTGCAATATTCACGAAGTGAGCGTGCATAATGTAAAGGATGAGATCGGGCTGCATGTTTCCATTTTTTTCTTCTGATAATTCTGTTTTGTTTTTCTTTCTTTCTTTTTTTATTGGGCGAAACATAGCAAGTGGCTCGTGGGGAGCCTTCTTTCTGGCGGTCTGTTATTTGTCTTCGTACCTGTCCTTTCTTTGGTATAAATTATTTTTTTACTTTATTGTTGTATGAGAATGATCCCACCGCTCCCACAATCTTTGTTGTGGACGGTGTAACTGCCAGGGTGAAAATGATGAATGGATGAGGTGATGGACCCGGGGAGGCCCTCCAGAAGCATGACTCATGGCTGACTCGATCATGGGTGGTGATTGAATCAACTACCACATCGTGGGGCGCCGCCCCTCCTGAGGTTTGGTTATCGAGGGTGCGCCCGGCATACATAGAGACGGTCCTATGTCTTTCTATGGTCTTGGCTGGGCCGCTAGGGATAGAGACACCTCTTTCCCAACGGTTACAGCATCGCCTCTAGTCCGAGGTGCCTATGACGGAAGGTTCCACTGTTAGTTAGTCCGCAAACCTGCTTTCCCAATCGCCTCAAATTATGCCTTTTCAAGTGATGGGCATAGTTCGAACTAGGTTATGAGTGGCAGTACACACGGCAACGCCTTAGAAGGCGGGAGTGAGGGGGGTGGGGAGATGAGTTTAGTCAGCCCTAAATTTGTTTAGGACTGTCAAGAAAAAAATCTTTCTTAAGTTCCCCGCAGGGGAAATAAGGGTGGTTGAGGAAATAATCGAAGCGGATCGATTAGTCAAAAATGCTCTTATAATTCCCTGATCTTTGAATTTTTCTCTTCTCTCAGATTCCAGCGAAGAAAAGGACGAAATTAGCGTAGGCTAAGTCTTTCGAGTGAGCGAGTTCAATATCTTTGCGTGCGAGGAGTCTCATATATACCACCGCTGTAAAATAATTCGTTATTCCTTAAGAATGAACTGAACAAGTTCGAAAGTACTTGGAATCTGCCTTTCATTTTCCTGTGGGAAATCGCACCCCTGTACGGAATTTTGAGAATTAGGAAATAACTTTTTCCGAAGAAATTTATCCTATTTTTCTGTTTCTTGCGGTTTGCTGGATTCACTTCATCATTCTTTCGCACTCAGGGAAATTTTACACACACACACACACACACACACATACATATATATATATATATATATATATATATATATATATATATATATATATATATATATATATATACCACCCAAGAATTCGAAATGATCGAAACACTGATAAAAACTAAGCCACATTTAGTGTGGTTGGTCGTCGGATGGACACATGATTCGGTAGCCAACCGCCCTATGTTTTTGTAGCCGGAGTTCACAGTTTTCACTGAAATGAGCATCATATGGTGCACATCGTGGTCAAAATATACACGTATTGCATGTACGTACGTACAAACATGAATATTGAAATCTCCGTTTTTATATTTATGCAAGCGAAAAAAAAGTAGACACCAATGAGTGCATCTCTGCCAGAAATTTTCGGTAAAGAAATTTTCAAAAGTTGTGAAGTTAGGTGAAGGAAAATTGTTTGCAGGGTTCAATGGGAGAATAAAATGTTTAGGCCAAATCTCATTTTAAATATTCAGTAATAATAATAATCATAATAGTAATAGTAATAATAATAATTTAAACTTTTTATTCACCGCTTTTCGGCAAAGTATGGTCTGTGCGCATAAGAGCAACTGGAACTTCCAAGCCCTCTTTCAGCACAAAGCCACCCATTACTTGTAAGCGCAGTCAGGCTCTTTGTCACAATGGGGCGATATGGGGTCCGGTCAGGTTTCGTTCGTGATCAGAAGTTTCCAAGTGAGCCTGCTCGCACACACTCTACAAGCACTTTGTTTATACACATTATTTTTTACTTCTTCCTCACTATTTAAATGATACTAAATTATCAATAATACATAATAATTATAGCCACCTACTTATTTTTTTCAATTTACGTATATTATGGCTGAAATTCTCAATCTTAAACTACCTTAACGGGCATACCAAAGAAGCGTATGTGCACTATTAACGTTCAAATGTCTCTCCATTCTATGCATACACGACATTAATAACGTATCTTCATTTTCTACATGCACGACATTATTCCTTAAAAATATAAATATCTGAATCATTCTTTTGTCGGTGTGAAATATTAATAATGGTGTTGGCAAATTGAGTGAATTCAATTTGAGGCTAACAACAGTTCCCTTGTCGTATATAAGCAAATATGAGGGGAATTAGGACAACAAGTAGAATAAACATAGGGAGCACGCTCATATGTATATTGATATGGTGTAGAGGAGCAGTGTACAGGTGGATACTAAAAATCGTGTAAGCGTGGATGCCATATCTGGGTGTAAGAAATATGTATTTTAAATGAGGCTGGTATCAGGTATTATTTAAGACTACTTTAATTAGATGTGAAAATGAGAGTGATCAGGTTAAGAACAGGTAGATGAAATATATGGTCATACACAGGAACATGCTTACGCGTAGGTAAAAGCGAAGTGTACCCGTATAAACAGCACTTTGCAGATAAGCGTGTTTGCCATATCTAGCTGTAGGATATGGTTATAAATAGCTGTCTGAAATAAGGTTGGTATCATGTATTATGTCTGTATATCCTAATTAGATGAGAAAATGGCAACAAAGAGGATAACAACATTTAGATGAAACATAGAAATAAATGAAATGCTTACACCCAAATATATACTTTGAGCTAAGCTGAAGAGGCAAAGCCGAAAGAACCGTGCAGTGCCGAATTTCGGCATAAGCCAAACAAGCTGCAGCTTGGATATTACCAATCCGCAGACGTCTCTCACCATTTCATTTCTTTTATTTTTTCCTTTAAAATTTTATCGTATATTTTTATATGTACGTTCAAAAAGAGCTTACTATGAAAATTATTTACGTAGTAGTTTAATCTGATATATCATGACAGCTAAATTAAACTTATGGTGCCACAACACTCTTATGAAACATTCTGGTGTAACTTTTTAAAAAAGGTGCTTAAAAGCATCATAGAGTGTATGGTTGCAAGAAGGAGGGAAGAAGCTGTTTTAAATTGGGTTGTATCAGATATTATGTCAGAAAATTTCAATTGCCAATGATCAAGATATCAAGTTGTTTTTTAGAAAAACAGGTAATTGTCACACAAAGATATATCGTCAAGCCATGGCCGGAAGTTGTGGCAGAGAAAATTATATACTTTACAAAATGATGTCCTTTCAAAACGCATTTTTTTAATTAATCTTTGGAGCATTGCTGTAGAAAAGCCGTGTGGGATCAGAGAGTGTAAAGTGTGAAAGTATAATGCGTATACAATTTTGGCGTGTAATTAGCTTAAATATGGTTGCTATCACAATGTAATGAAATTGTATTTAAGGTTTAAATTACATTTCCTGGCCGCTTCCCAGACTTAAATACATTTAATGAATGCCATAAATGAGCCTCGTAACAAAGGTATCTAATGGGTGAAAATACCAAACTCCACCAAACTTCACAAGTCACTTTAAAATTCACTTTACGGATCTTTAACAAATCGTAAAGTGCCTCTATGAAGGAATGAATCCTGAAATAGAATCATTAATTTTAAAAAATAGAAAAATAATGATCGTTTCGAACGCCAAAAATCATCAAACTAGTTTCATTAAGGCAGAGTAGAAATGCGTTAAATTTTGCCATACGCTTAAGAAAACACGTTAAATCGGTTACCACTTTACCTTTGGTTTTATTACCCGTCCCAAAGATTTACATAAGACTTCAATGCCCATTAAACATACGAAAAGGGTTGTGATAAAAGTGACTACAGAAGGAATAATACACATAATAATTTAAGTACTACAATTACCAATACATCCCAGGTAGGACAACCAGAACTCTCTTTCAAGCACATAAATGGTCGCCTCAGATGTTTTCAGACCAATTACCATAGCTACTATTAAAACCATCTGTGTGGAAAAGAATTTTAAGAACTTTTATCTATTAATTTTGTTTCAAAATCTTAATAGACAACAAACACTACTTCTGGGCAAAGTGAGTTCAGTGCATATAAAACCCACCAAATCTCTCTAGCCTCTTCCACTCCATTTATGGTCTATCATGCACAAGGTTACTGAGGAGTATGTACATGCGCATTTGCCCTTCATAGAGTAATATGTGCTGCAGCATCTTCTCAAGTCATGTTTCATCCTATCACAAAATCCGATCCATGTACACCTACCATACCCAAAAACATACACTTATTCTTCAGTCAGTCATCTCTCAAACACTCACTTATTTTATCAAACCCTCTTTTACACTGTCCTCAAACCATTCTCATGCTGACACCCACCCTAGTATATTCTCTTCACAAGTTTATTCTCCTCCATTCTTCTTAGGTTTAGGTAGCAATTCCACCCCAGAACACACTTTACACCCTTCTCCACACAATAATCACCTCTTATCCACTTCTTCCTTAATCTCGTATATTGTGTATTCTTTTCCTATGTATATTCTTATCCATTCTTTTAAGGGGTCCATACCATCCCAGGGCATATTCCTTCTCACCCTTTTCCACATAATGATTATCTTATACCCACCTCTTTCTCACTCTCGTATATTCTCTTCGCAAGTCCATTTCCAGCCATTTTCCTTGCATATCCAACCACTTAAATATTTTGTTTTTACTTTTTTCTCTCTTTGTTTACAATATCATCTCCCTTGTAATCCAATCGCACTATTTTCTTTCTCCTTTTGGAACATATAATCAAGATAAATAGAGATTTGAGATCTCCGGCAATGGTTTTATCACTTATTACGTTAATTGCCTAAAGATACTCTTCAGTTTGTGTTTAAGAAACTGAAGAGGGCGTTGAAGCAATAAATAAAATACGTTATGAAAGCATTGATTTGATCTCAAATCCTTATTTAAGGATTTGGAGTGTATGTTCCAAAACGAGAAAGCGAATAGTGCTACTGAATTACAAGGAAAATAGTACTGTAAACAAATAGAGAAGGAAATAAAAAAAAACATTTGTAATAAAACAAGACCAATTATCTTATCTTACCATTCCATCTTAACACCAACCACTAGTTTCTTTTGCACATGTAGGCACTGCAATTCGCCTTTAATCACTCCGGTCTTATGCTTTTACTTTTCTTTATAAGACTGGGGCTAAATTCCATACAATTTTAGTTTACCTCTCTTCATTAGTTTCCCTACAAACCACTCCTTACAATCTTTCTGAGGATTATGTCCTCGCTGGTAGTCGTTTATTTATTAGAAAAACAACATTCTACATCCAACCTATCAATACATTTTTCTAACACTTCTACATTACATCTGTCCTTAAGATTTTGGATAGAGCGTAAATATCGCTACTCTTCTTAAATAACCCAATTATACTCATTAAAAATAAGTGTTTCACATTCATCTTTTATTTATTCTTCTTTCAATACGCATATTCATTTCATACTATTTTCAGGTTTTTACCTTCACAACTTACCATATAAATATAATACTCTGTACCACTTTTTATGCTAATGTGTATATAAAATATGGGTATGTAAATGTACGTGTATAATATTTCTAATGTTGGAAAGGAGTGGGTACAATTTTCTAAAATGTGCAAATATAAACAGCTGTATGTTAGTATAAATGACTCCAATGTGCAAAGGTTAGCAAATGTTTATCTATAGAATTGTCTCAATTGTGCGAATCTAAGCAACTGTATGTTAGGTAGTTGTATAAAATGTGCTAATGTAAAGAATTTTTAGTAAAATTGTCAAAAATGTGAACAGGTAAGCAACAATGTGTTAGTTTAATTGCATCAAATGCACGAAAGTAAGTAGATTCGTGTTAATAGAATTATCTCAATTGTACAAATGTAATCAACTCTTGTGTCAATAGAATCATACAAAATTTGTGACTTAGTATAATTGTATCAAATTTGCCAATGTAACCAACTGTATGCCAATATAACTGTCTTAAATGTGCGAAAGTAAGCAACTGTAAATGATAATAGTTACTTCTAGCATCTGAATGAAAGAAATAGCGCGCAAGTCTAATTGGCTCCAATTCTCCATGAAAATTATGCGAAGCCACATCGCTCGGAATATAGAGTTAACCCGAAAAATACCCGAGGTTGTGCAGCGTTAATTTTATTCCATTCCAATAAATTTAATTTCAGAGTTACTCACATAATTTATCAAAATATGCGTATTACAAAGTGGAGAATAGTAAGAAATCCCCTCATTGACATACACAAGCGTACTGAGTGTGTAGGTTGAAAATACGAGAGAAAATAAATGAAGGTAGATAGATACCAAGCCGGTTTTTCTTAATACTGAAAGACATCGTCTACGTCTTAGTATAGAAACAATAACTCCTGAAGCACTTGAAATCTAGCTTGAAACAATGGAATTTTTTTCTCATCATTTAATCCACGCTGTATTTTGCTAGTCTATTCACCATGTATGCACGTTTGTACACTAAATTTAAGACTCAAAGAAAATTGATTTATTTGTAAAGATTTAATTCTACATGTATCAAAATATAACAAGTTTAGAGTTAAAACACTTTCTTAATTTATACAAATGATACTATTTAAATGAAATCACTCAGGCTGAAACAAACACCTACTCTAGTGAGCGGATTGAGAAAAAAACTTGAGTCTGATCAGTTTATTTAATGGGGTTCTCAATTCTTCTCCGTTAAAATTTATATACACATGTAACATATAATGCAAATGCCTTATAAAACGAAAACTCATCTTCATATTTTTTTATAATATCTATTTATTCAGTACATTTAAATATTTATATGCAATTCAATTTTTTTATCGAACCTATATTTATTGGACAGCCTGTGTGTATGACAGCATTTTTATCCCCCGTTAAATGATCAAACACGAAAGTAGTGACGTCACTATATATTTTCATTCGATCTCTCAAGTCCCCTGTCAACACCTACTTGTACCCTTCTTTCTCAAATACGCTTGTTTATGGATATCACTTAAAGGTCTGGAAGCAAATCGTAATGGCTTAGAGTATCTCTGAGTGAAGAATAGTGTGAAAAGGTTGTAAATAACTCGAGAAAGGCCGTGTTAAACAAAAGCAAAGGGACTTGGAATCAGCATTTTCATTTTCCCGCAGGTAATGTACAAAAATTTAGAGCAATATTTGCTGAATTCCTTCAGATGGATTGTGGAAGACTAGTTCAATAATGTTTCTTTGATGATTTTTTTTGCATATCTTATTCACTTTTCATCTAATTTGTTCAGATGTGAAGTTATTTGACTATTTCCCAGCAGACAGACCAAGACGCGCTCTCGCTGGGTTAGTCATGTGAAATTGAAGCTCATACGAGTTTTCTGTCTATTTGTGTCACATTTTTATAAAGATGCAAAACATCCATCAAAAAGAAAAACAAGAGTAGATTCCGATCATTTACGTCAATATTTACAAATCTCAATCAAAGAACGAAGAAAGAGAAAGGACAGAGCGTAAATTATAATAGAAGGACTTGTTTTTCCTAACGTCTAAGTAGGAGAGGAAGAGCTAGAAGAGGCATCCTCTTTTTTACGTGTTGGGAGTTTTGCATAATTGACTCTGGTCTTTAAATATTTTAATTTGATATTTTCATATTCTAAAGCGAAAACAGAGCACTTTGCGAAATCTATTTTTTATTAAATTAGTCTAAGGATTGAAGTAGAAATGGATTGATTGAAGCGTTCATTTGAGAAAAAAATTACTCCAAATTTTAAAATTTGTTTAAGAAGGCTGTCATTTAGTGGAAATATTGTTCTAAAATCAGATAAAAAAAGGAAATATAATGCAGTGGTGATCTGCATAGCTGAAAATCAAGGATGGCAGGGATTACTGGAATCAAGGATTGGTGATGGCAACAATTAACACAGACAGGAATTATGTATGGCAGGATTACGCGAATCAAAGTGCGTCGATGGCTAAGATAGCCCAGGCCGATGGTCTACGACATGAAAAACTACTCAAATCAAGGATCATTAGTTTTTCCTCAACTAAGGATCATGAATGAAAAAAGATTACCTGAGGTGATAATCATGATGGCTTATATTACCACAAACAAAATATAAAGAAAAAGACAGGTTAATAAAAGATTGTTGACAATTAAGAATGCCCATATCAAGGATAGTTGATGGCTATGGCAACTTTATTAAAGTATCAAGTTCGTAAAATCCATTTAAATGAAGAAGAGATGGTAGTGGAGATTAGATAGAACAATGATTAATTCGATGACTAGGTTAACCAGAACCAAGGCTCATGGCTAACAAAGACTAACTTTGCTACGGATCATGTATCATAAAGGTCGAAAATGACAGACTGCTCCAAGACATGAGAGACTAACGGCTTATGGTTAAAACGGGCCTTAGTTAGCCAAGGATTGCGGAAACATATCCTTCATTCTGATAAGAATTGTAATAATGTTTGCTTCATTGATCTAAGGATCGTGATAAAATCCGTTTCATTGAGTCAAGGTTCGGGGCAATGTCAGCCTCATTGAGTCAATGATTCTAGTAACGCCTGCTTCATTGAGCTGAGGAATGTGGCAACTTATGTGTCATAGATACGAGGATGTGGAAACATCTAGTTCATTAAGCCAATGATTGTGGCACCGACTGGTTGATTTCACCAAAGACTGTGACAGCGTCTTCTCCATTTAGCCAAGAGTTGTAGCAACGCATGCGTCATTTCGCCTAGGATCAGGAATAACTTAAGTGTTTCTATCAAACTATCTCATCCGTAAATCCTAGGATAAAGACCATGATTTTTTTAATCACAAATACAAAAAGACGTAGATAAAAGACTAAATTTGGACTTACCATCAAGTGGCCAGAGAGCTCGGTTAGTTCCACGAACTGAACTAAGGGGAATCGAGCTACTCTTATGCTTGCAAATCTCACGCCACTTTCACTGGTCTAACGAGAGCAACACATGAATACATAAACTAAAATCTAGTCAAAGTCGCGAATATTGAAAAAAGGACACTTTCAGAGGATCACAATATACATGTATTTACATACATACTAGTGATAGTCCGAAAGGTTTGTTTGCAATATTCGCAAATATTTGTTTAGTTTTGGTTTAATACTACATAGAATTGTAGTTTCCATGATTTCGGAATGCGAGAAGATGTAACTTTTACCGGATCCAGCCTACAGCATTAAGAATCTTATATACACGTAGGTTGAATTGGTCGTTTAGAAAACGACAAAATCATTATTTAATTTATGTAATTGTCAAATAATATTTCAAAACAGCAATTTCGCTGCTCCATTCAACTGCGAGAGTTTTTTTTATCATAAATCCGACCGACTAAAATGAGGAGGCCCTCGCTAGTAACACTTGAAGGAAGCTAATCACCACCAAGTGAGGGAATGTTAAACAGCTGGAATATAATTAACTTTCAACTAGGTAGGCACTCCATTTATACTCTAGTTCGATAGGGGTACAAAAAACTCAGGCAATATGATTGAAATCTTAGTAATTTCGAGGTTGGGGGGGGGAGGCGCAGTCTCTCGTAGTAGTTAACTCAATTTTATCTTTATATTTTACGCTGTCTTAAACATCTTCCATTCGCACGAACCAAACATACACTCCTCCGTCTAATGAATCCGTCGTATGGGTTTTTATTCCGCTTTCCCTTCTCGTGGAATTGGTAGCTTTGCCTCACAAATCTCCAATTTCCGCCTTTAAAAGCCTCTTTCACGTTTCTCGCTTCTCATTTCATCACCAAAGGAAGGAATTAATTGCTCCGAAGACTTATTTCTCAGCGGCACAAATACGATGAAGTCCAAAGATTACAACGCCGAAATGAATTTATTCAGTGAGTTATTTCAATATTATTTAGTCAATCTAGAAGTATATTAATTTAACCCAATCAAATTTACATTTGGTTAACGAAACCAATCAGAGATGAAAGCCACAATGCCTTTGTTAAACAACAAACAAATAAAAAATTGTTTCCATAAAACAAAGTAACTTGCCCTTTCATTCCCTCACATCGAAGGGCACACCCCCCTTCTCCCTCAACCCCACCAACTAGTTCAAAATGAAAATCGTCGACGGGCCTTAAGGCTTGGGAGAGGATAAGTCTGACCTTGTAGTGGATATAATAACCCAATCAGTATAGGTCCGAAAGATAGGACAGAATGAATGTGTTATACTGATGATGGGAATGGAATGAGAGCGGTGTTGTGATTGTGTACTCGTACGTGCATGATGACTCCCGTGGCTGAAGCACCAGTGCGGTCAAATAAGCCTAATGAACGTTCCTCCTGTAGAGGAAAACGTGGCTCAAGCAAAAAATTAAATGCCGTATCAATTAGGCTTTGAAGAAATTGCCAAACGAAGACACATCATATATATACACTGCTTAGACCAGTCCCTACTTGCAACACCTAAGCCTGCGAGTTCGCCTACATGTGTCTAAGTTCCGTTCGTCAGTTTGTTAACACATTTTTTTCTAACATATAGACTGGAATACATGTCGTATAGAAACGCATCAGTATATAGAAGAAAGTGCTAGGGTGCATAATTTTCTTATTTGCGGGTTGACCAATGAAGAAAAGGAGAACACAAGACAAATCGATGAGATTGAAAAGAAAATTATTAACACGAGAATAGATTTTTTTTTAATAGTCGCCGGAAACACGACAGCCTAGAACAACAAGTCCACAGGTCAATGTGCACGAATGCGTACCGAGTAAAAGGGAAAGGCGGTAGTGACCCGCCCATCCCCGAATCGGGACAGGTATCGTGCGCGAAAATCGCCCAGAATGAACACATTCGACAAGAATGTGCCGAACAGTCTAGGGGAAAACACAGTCTTCGCAATAGGGCACTGGCGAGAGCTCGATCAGATAGCGATGCGTCACACGAGTGTGCCCGATTCGGAGAAAACAAAAAGTGACCTGAAGCCGTCGCGGCATTGGGGGATAGGTCCATGGGAACAGTCGCGGAGCAATGGCACGCAACTTTAAGTTCCCTTCAACCGTCTCCCATCTTCTTTGCCAAGCAGTCCGAAGAGCTGCCCGTATTCCTGCCATGTAGTCGGTGTGAGGAAGAGCGAAACGCTGGTCCGGTCGCAGAGTCCTGAAGGACTCTTTGGCGCCCTCATCGGCGCACTCATTCCTCGCAATTCCTACATGTCCAGGAACCCAGCAGAAGATAATCTCTACATCTGCCCGGCTCGCCAAAACCGTGGAGTCACGGATATCGCGAACCAGGGGATGTAGAGATTCCAATGCCCCGAGAGCTTCACCGCACTTTGTGAGTCGCTATATATAGATTACAATCCGGCTTACGAACCGGGCACGTAGCGTAATCTCCCGTACCGTGTGGTGTATTGCCACCAGCTCGGCCGTGAAGACAGACGCAGCGCCTGGTAGAGCCCCGTTGACTTCAAACAGAGGGGATACGGCGTGGAAGCCGACCTTCTCTTGGGACTTAGAGCCATCCGTATACAATGGCACGGTTCCTGCGTGACACGAAGTGTGCTCCAAAAAGGTTGAACGCAATAGCCCAAGCGCCGTACAAGCTTTTGGAGCAGAGGCGTGGCGACAAATAGCCAAAATGTGGTACCCTCCAGGGTGGCATCCTGGGCAGAACCAGGGGCGCCATCTGCCTGAGAGCTATATCTACCTCTCGAAGGGGTTTCTTGGCCCTAAACCCAAAGGGCTTGGGGTATGACTGGCGTCTCTCGTCAGCATAGGCACCATAGAGATCAGCTGCGGATGCAGTAAAAGCTGTTTGGACTGAGGGAGGCGCCGGGCTCGCGCGTTCAGGCGAATGATGCAGTGCACGCGGTGCACAGCAAGTGGCATCTCTCCAACAACGACTAGTAGGCTCTCAATGGGGGAAGTGCGGAAGGCACCGGTCGCAAGGCGCAGGCCGGTGTGGTAGATCGAATCCACCTTCCGCAATAAACGCTCGGCTGCGGATGCATAAAACTCGCATCCGTGTTCGAGCTTTGAACGAACGAAGGATCGATAAAAAAGTAGGGCAGTAGCCCGATCAGCGGCTCAAGCCCTGAACGTCACGAAACGGAGAATGTCCATGGCGTGGGTACATGAGACCCTAACGCAGCGAATATGAGCCTCCCAGGTGAGGCGCTGTCGAATACAAGACTAAGGATTTTATTTTTTTTTTGGAGCTCATCTGGCGACTGCCTACATATACATTACTCGCCTTATTAAAACTGGCCTTGTTCTAGGCTACATTAAAATAAAATTAAACGAAAAAAAAACCCTAAATGGCGTAAAGGAAGCAAGCTCCTGCGTCGGGAGAAGGTCCCTCCGGCACAGGAGCATGCAACCTAAAAGAAAAAACAAAAAAAAAACAAATGCAAAAAACAAAACAAAACAAAAAAACAAACCCTGCTTAAATAATAGGGAGAAGGCCGGACTCCCCCAAAAAGTCAATAAGTCCACTAGTCATGGTGCACGCACTCGTCCCGAGTACAAGGGACAGGTGCTAGCGACCCAGCCCATCCCGGTACCGGGACAGGTGTCGTGCGCAAAGATCACCCAGACTGGGACATTTGACAAGAATGTGCCGAACAGTCTGGGGAACGACGCAGTCGTTGCAATAAGGGGGCGGGCAAGCGCTCCATCAAATAGCGATGCGTCACACAAGTATGTCCGATTCGAAGACGACAGAAAGCGACCTGAAGCCGCCGTGGCATTGGGAGATAGGTCCATGGAAACAGTCGCGGCGCAATGGCACGCAACTTTAAGTTCCCTTCGACCGTCTCCTATCTTCTTTGTCAAGCAGTCCGAAGAGCTGCCCGTATTCCTGCCATGTAGTCGGTGTGAGGAAGAGCGAAACGCTGGTCCGGTCGCAGATTCTTCGTGGACTCTTTGGCGCCCTCATCGGCGCGCTCATTTCTCGCAATTCCTACATGTCCAGAAATCCAGAGGAAGATAATCTCGACATCTGCCCGGCTCGCCAAAACCGTGGCGTCACGGATTTCGCAAACCAGGGGATGCGGAAATTCTAATGCCCCAAGAGCACTCAGGGCGCTTTGTGACTCGCTATAGATCACAATCCGGTCTCCAAACCGGGCACGTCACGTAATCTCCCGTACCAAGTGCTTTATTTCCACCAGCACGAAGGTGAAGCTAGACGCAGCGCCTGGTAGAGCCCCGCTGACTTTAAACAAAGGGGATACGGCGTGGAAGCCGACCCCCTTTTGGGACTTGGAGCCATCCGTATACACTGGCACGGTTCCAGCGTGACACGATGTGTGCTCCAAAAAGATCGAACGCAATACTCCCGGGGCAGTACAAGCTTTGGGAGCAGAGGCGTGGCGACAAATAGCCAAATGTGGTACCCTCCAGGGTGGCATCCTGAGTAGAACCAGGGGCGCCACTGGCCCGAGAGCTATATCTAGCTCTAAAAGGAGTTACCTGGCCCTAAACCCAAGGGGCTTAGGGTATGACTGGCGTCTCTCGGCGGCATAGGCACCATCGAGATCAGCTGTGGATGCAGTGAGAGCTGTTGGCGACTGAGGGAGGCGCCGGGATCGCGTGTGCAAGCGTGTGATACAGTGCACGTGGCGCATAGGAGGTGGCATCTCCCCAGCATTGACAAACAGGCTCTCAATGGGTGTAGTGTGGAAGGCACTGGTTGCAAGGCGAAGGCCGGTATGATGGATCGAATCCACCTTCCGCAAAAAACGCTCGGCTGCGAATGCATAAAACTTGCATCCGTAGTCGAGCTTCGAACGAACAAAGGATCGATAAAAAAGTAGGGCAGTAGCCCTATCAGCGACTCAAGCGCTGAACGTTACGTAACCAAGAATGTCCATGGCGCGGGTACAAGAGACCCTAAGGCTGCGAATATGAGCCTCCCAGGTGAGGCGTCGGTTGAATACAAGACCAAGGAAACGGTGCTACCTAACCACATCTAGGCGCACCATATTAAGAAACAGATCTGGTTCGGGGTGAAGCCGTGGATGGTGGCAGAATTGCACCACCTTAGTCTTCGCCAAAGAAAACCGAAACCTGTGCGCTTCAGCATAGCGATAGACGTGGTTCAATGCCAGTTGGAGTTGACGCTCCAGAGTTGGCGTCTGGGCCGCGCCAAAAGAGATCGAAAGGTCGTCCACGTAGAGCGTAGCGAGAAAATCTTCCGGAAGCACCGAGGTGATGCCATTGATGCTCAGGGCAAAGAGTGTGACACTGAGGACACTTTCTTGCGGGACAACCTGTTTCTGCTTCTTTGGGCCGGAGAGGGCTCCCCCCACCCGTACGCGGAATCGACGATCTCGCAAAAATTCAGATATAAAAATTGCGAGGCGTCCCCTCGCTCCCATCGTGTGGGGAGTCTCCATGATACTGTAACACCATGCGGTATCATAGGCCTTCTCCAGATTGAAAAACACCGTGGCGTAGTGCTGTCTAAGAAGGAAAGCTTCGCAGACGGCATTTTCCAGTCGGAGCAGAGCATCCGACGTGAAGTGGAACTTGCGGAAGCCGCTCTGTGTGGAAGACAGATGGCCTCCGCTGTCCAGGAAAAAGGCTAATCTAAAATTTTTAAATCTCTCCATCAACTTACACATGCAAGAGGTTAGAGAGATTGAGCGAAAACCGGTCGGAGAAGAGTCATCTCTCTTCGGGTTGCGAAAGGCAATCACAGTAGCGATACGCCAGAAGTCTGGGAGAATACCTTCCACCCAGATCCTGTTGAACAAATCTAACAGAAAGGCCATGCCTCGCTCACCGAGGTGTCGAAGCATGGCGTACGGGACATCGTCCGGACCATCGGCGGTGTCCGTGAATAAGGCGAAAGCGAAACGCAACTCGCTCACAGTAAACTTATCGTTCAAGGGTTCCCTGCCTCTGGAGGTAAAGTCCAGCAGGCAGCCTTCCGCGACATCACGACGTGCATTGAATGCTGGCCAAGCAGCATCACGGATAGAGAATGCGGAAAAAGCGGTCGCTAATGATTCCGCCACGGACGCGGGGTTCGAGATTGCGGTCCCACTCTCCTGGCGAACGGGAGGGTGGTCCTGCGAGAACTTGCCCCGAATCCTTTTAACTCGCTTCCACACCTCAGCTAAAGCGGTCTTCCCGTTAAGTGAAGACAAGTATGACCCACACAAAAAGCGGCGGGCGTGCTTCGAAATATACCGGAACCTAGCCCTAGCCCGACGAAATTCAGCGAGAGTGAAATCGTTCAGGCGGCGCTTATAGCGCATGTAGGCTTTTTTTTTTCTTTTTTTTTTAATTAAGGGGCTATCTGGTGACTGCCGACTTAGGCACTAGTCGCCGTAAACAAACAGCCTAGTTCTAGGCTACTTTAAAAATTAAACAGGAAACAATAAAAAGAAATAACAATAACAATAAAAAAGCAATAACAAAAACAATAACAACAACAACAACAACAACAACAAACCGGGTTAAATGAAAGGGAGAAGGCCAGCCTCCCCCAAAAAGTCAATAAGTCCACTAGTCATGGTGCACGCACTCGTCCCGAGTACAAGGGACAGGCGGTAGCGACCCCGCCCATCCCGGTACCGGGACAGGTATCGTGCGCGAAGATCACCCAGACTGGGACATTCGACAAGAATGTGCCGAACAGTCTGGGGAACGACGCAGTCGTTGCAATAAGGGGCGGGCAAGCGCTCCATCAAATAGCGATGCGTCACACAAGTATGTCCGATTCGAAGACGACAGAAAGCAACCTGAAGCCGCCGCAGCATTGGGGGATAGGTCCATGGAAACAGTCGCGGCGCAATGGCACGCAACTTTAAGTTCCCTTCGACCGTCTTCCATCTTCTTTGTCAAGCAGTCCGAAAAGCTGCCCGTATTCCTGCCATGTAGTCGGTGTGAGGAAGAGCGAAACGCTGGTCCGGTCGCAGATTCTTCCTAGACTCTTTGGCGCCCTCATCGGCGCGCTCATTTCTCGCAATTCCTACATGTCCAGAAATCCAGAGGAAGATAATCTCGACATCTGCCCGGCTCGCCAAAACCGTGGCGTCACGGATTTCGCGAACCAGGGGATGCGGAAATTCTAATGCCCCAAGAGCACTCAGGGCGCTTTGTGACTCGCTATAGATCACAATCCGGTCTCCAAACCGGGCACGTCGCGTAATCTCCCGTACCGAGTGCTTTATTTCCACCAGCACGAAGGTGAAGCTAGACGCAGCGCCTGGTAGAGCCCCGCTGACTTTAAACAAAGGGGATACGGCGTGGAAGCCGACCCCCTTTTGGGACTTGGAGCCATCCGTATACACTGGCACGGTTCCAGCGTGACACGATGTGTGCTCCAAAAAGATCGAACGCAATACTCCCGGGGCAGTACAAGCTTTGGAAGCAGAGGCGTGGCGACAAATAGCCAAATGTGGTACCCTCCAGGGTGGCATCCTGGGTAGAACCAGGGGCGCCACTGGCCCGAGAGCTATATCTAGCTCTAAAAGGAGTTACCTGGCCCTAAACCCAAGGGGCTTAGGGTATGACTGGCGTCTCTCGGCGGCATAGGCACCATCGAGATCAGCTGTGGATGCAGTGAGAGCTGTTGGCGACTGAGGGAGGCGCCGGGATCGCGTGTGCAAGCGTGTGATACAGTGCACGTGGCGCATAGGAGGTGGCATCTCCCCAGCATTGACAAACAGGCTCTCAATAGGTGGAGTGTGGAAGGCACTTGTTGCAAGGCGAAGGCCGGTATGATAAATCGAATCCACCTTCCGCAATAAACGCTCGGCTGCGAATGCATAAAACTTGCATCCGTAGTCGAGCTTCGAACGAACAAAGGATCAATAAAAAAGTAGGGCAGTAGCCCTATCAGCGACTCAAGCGCTGAACGTTACGTAACCAATAATGTCCATGGCGCGGGTTAAAGAGACCCTAAGGCTGAAAATATGAGCCTCCCAGGTGAGGCGTCGGTTGAATACAAGACCAAGGAAACGGTGCTACCTAACCACATCCAGGCGCACCCTATTAAGAAACAGATCTGGTACGGGGTGAAGCCGTGGATGGTGGCAGAATTGCACCACCTTAGTCTTCGCCAAAGAAAACCGAAACCTGTGCGCTTCAGCATAGCGATAGACGTGGTTCAATGCCAGTTGGAGTTGACGCTCCAGAGTTGGCATCTGGGCTGCGCCAAAAGAGATCGAAAGGTCGTCCACGTAGAGCGTAGCGAGAAAATCTTCCGGAAGCACCGAGGTGATGCCATTGATGCTCAAGGCAAAGAGTGTGACACTGAGGACACTTTCTTGCGGGCCAACCTGTTTCTGCTCCTTTGTGCCGGAGAGGGCTCCCCCCACCCGTACGCGAAATCGACGATCTCGCAAAAATTCAGATATAAAAATTTCGAGGCGTCCCCTCGCTCCCATCGTGTGGGGAGTCTCCATGATACTGTATCACCATGCGGTATCATAGGCCTTCTCCAGATTGAAAAACACCTTGGCGTAGTGCTGTCTACGAAGGAAAGCTTCGCAGACGGCATTTTCCAGTCGGAGAAGAGCATCCGACTTGAAGTGGAACTTGCGGAAGCCGCACTGTATGGAAGACAGATGGCCTCCGCTGTCCAGCAAAAAGGCTAATCTAACATTTATAAATCTCTCCATCAACTTGCACATGCAAGAGTTTAGAGAGATTAGGCGAAAACCGGTCGGAGAAGAGTCATCTCTCCCCGGCTTGCGAAAGGCAAGCACAGTAGCGATACGCCAGGAGTCTTGGAGAATACCTTCCACCCAGATCCTGTTGAACAAATCTAACAGAAAGGCCATGCCTCGCTCACCGAGGTGTCGAAGCATGGCGTACGGGACATCGTCCGGACCATCGGCGGTGTCCGCGCATGAAGTGAGAGCGAAACGCAACTCGCTCACAGTAAACTTATCGTTCAAGGGTTCCCTGCCTCTGGAGGTAAAGTCCAGCAGGCAGCCTTCCGCGACATCACGACGTGCATTGAATGCTGGCCAAGCAGCATCACGGATAGAGAATGCGGAAAAAGCGGTCGCTAATGATTCCGCCATGGACGCGGGGTTCGAGATTGCGGTCCCACTCTCCTGGCGAACGGGAGGGTGGTCCTGCGAGAACTTGCCCCGAATCCTTTTAACTCGCTTCCACACCTCAGCTAAAGCGGTCTTGCCGTTAAGTGAAGACAAGTATGACCCACACGAAAAGCGGCGGGCGTGCTTCGAAATATACCGGAACCTAGCCCTAGCCCGACGAAATTCAGCGAGAGTGAAATCGTTCGGGCGGAGCTTATAGCGCATGTAGGCTTTTTTTTCTTTTTTTTTTAATTAAGGGGCTATCTGGCGACTGCCGAATTAGGCATTAGTCGCCGTAAACAAACAGCCTAGTTTTAGGCTACTTTAACTATTAAACAGAAAACAATAAAAAGAAATAACAATAACAATAAAAAAGCAATAACAAAAACAATAACATCAAAAACAACAACAACAAACTTGGTTAAATGAAAGGGAGAAGGCCAGCCTCCCCCCAAAAGTCAATAAGTCCACTAGTCATGGTGCACGCACTCGTCCCGAGTACAAGGGACAGGCGGTAGCGACCCCGCCCATCCCGGTACCGGGACAGGTATCGTGCGCGAAGATCACCCAGACTGGGACATTCGACAAGAATGTGCCGAACAGTCTGGGGGACGACGCAGTCGTTGCAATAGGGCGCAGGCGAGCGCTCCATCAAGTAGCGATGCGTCACACGAGTGTGTCCGATTCGAAGACGACAGAAAGCAACCTGAAGCCGCCGCAGCATTGGGGGATAGGTCCATGGGAACAGTCGCGGCGCAATGGCACGCAACTTTAAGTTCTCTTCGACCGTCTCCTATCTTCTTTGTCAAGCAGTCCGAAAAGCTGCCCGTATTTCAGCCATGTAGTCGGTGTGAGGAAGAGCGAAACGCTGGTCCGGTCGCAGATTCTTCCTAGACTCTTTGGCGCCCTCATCGGCGCGCTCATTTCTCGCAATTCCTACATGTCCAGAAATCCAGAGGAAGATAATCTCGACATCTGCCCGGCTCGCCAAAACCGTGGTGTCACGGATTTCGCGAACCAGGGGATGCGGAAATTTTAATGCCCCAAGAGCACTCAGGGCGCTTTGTGACTCGCTATAGATCACAATCCGGTCTCCGAACCGGGCACGTTGCGTAATCTCCCGTACCGAGTGCTTTATTTCCACCAGCACGAAGGTGAAGCTAGACGCAGCGCCTGGTAGAGCCCCGCTGACTTTAAACAAAGGGGATACGGCGTGGAAGCCGACCCCCTTTTGGGACTTGGAGCCATCCGTATACACTGGCACGGTTCCAGCGTGACACGATGTGTGCTCCAAAAAGATCGAACGCAATACTCCCGGGGCAGTACAAGCTTTGGAAGCAGAGGCGTGGCGACAAATAGCCAAATGTGGTACCCTCCAGGGTGGCATTCTGGGTAGAACCAGGGGCGCGCCTGGCCCGAGAGCTATATCTAGCTCTCAAAGGAGTTACCTGGCCCTAAACCCAAGGGGCTTAGGGTATGACTGGCGTCTCTCGGCGGCATAGGCACCATCGAGATCAGCTGTGGATGCAGTGAGAACTGTTGGCGACTGAGGGAGGCGCCGGGATCGCGTGTGCAAGCGTGTGATACAGTGCACGTGGCGCATAGGAGGTGGCATCTCCCCAGCATTGACAAACAGGCTCTCAATGGGTGTAGTGTGGAAGGCACTGGTTGCAAGGCGAAGGCCGGTATGATGGATCGAATCCACCTTCCGCAATAAACGCTCGGCTGCGAATGCATAAAACTTGCATCCGTAGTCGAGCTTCGAACGAACAAAGGATCGATAAAAAAGTAGGGCTGTAGCCCTATCAGCGACTCAAGCGCTGAACGTTACGTAACCAAGAATGTCAATGGCGTGGGTACAAGAGACCCTAAGGCTGCGAATATGAGCCTCCCAGGTGAGGCGTCGGTTGAATACAAGACCAAGGAAACGGAGTGGAACTTACGGAAGCCGCACTGTGCAGAAGACAGATGGCCTCCGCTGTCCAGGAAATAGGCTAATCTAACATTTACCAATTTCTCCATCAACTTGCACAGGCAAGAGGTTAAAGAAATTTGGCGGAAACCGGTCGGAGTAGAGTGATCTCTCCCCGGCTTGCGAAAGGCGAGCACAGTAGTGATTCGCCAGGAGTCTGGGAGAAGACCTTCCACCCAGATCCTGTTGATAAAATATCAAAGAAAGGCTATGCCTCGCTCACCCAGGTGTCAAAGCATGGCGTACGGGACATCGTCCGGACCATAGGCGGTGTCCGCGCACGAAGTGAGAGTGGAACGCAACTCACTCACGGTAAACTTGTCGTTGAAGGGTTCTCCGCCTCTGAGGTGAAGTCCAGCCGGCAGCCTTCCGCGACATCACGACGTGCATTTAATGCTGGCGGAGCAGCATCACGGCTAGAGAATGCGGAAAAAGCGGTCGCTAAGGATTCTGCCACGGACGCGGGATCCGAGATTGCGGTCCCATTCTCCTGGAGAACGGGAGGGGGGTCCTGCGAGAACTTGCCCCGAATCCTTTTGACTCGCTTCCACACCTCAGCTAAAGGGGTCTTCCTGTTAAGTGAAGACACGTATGCCCGCCAAGAAGAGCGGCCTGGCGTGCTTCCAAATATACCGGAACCTAGCCCTAGCCCGACGAAATTCAGCGACAGTGAAATCGTTCGGGTGGCGCTTATAGCGCATGTAGGCATAACGCTTCTGTTTGAGGGCCGTCTCACTCTCGGCCGACCACCATGGGAGTGGTCGGCGTGCAAAACGGCCAGACGTCCTAGGAATAGTAGTCAGGCCCACGGCGATGAGGTTGCCGGAGAAGAACTCAACGGCCTCATCTACCGACCTAAACTCCTCGACTGAGATAGAGAATTCAGTCATTTCCTGAAATGCAGGCTACCGCGCCCGCACCAAGCACCACCGAAGTGGTCTCTCAGGCGGCAGTTGCCCTGAAAATGATATTTGAATGGGAAAGTGATCACTACCATGGAGGTCATCGACCACCCCCCAATCAAAATCAGGCTGTGCATCCGAAGAGCACAAAGAAAGGTCAAGGCCAGAAAATGAAGCGGTTCTCGGACAGTGATGCGTAAACTCATCCACGTTTAGGACACCCATCTCAAGCTCTTCGATCAGATCGGCAAGGACTTGTCCACTGGGATTTATGGAGTAATCTCCCCAGAGAGGATGCCTGCCGTTCAGATCTCCAAGCAAGAGATAGGGCCTCGGCAACCGTGCCACGATGCGGCGGAAGTCCCCCGCGTCGAAGTCAGCTAACGGTGGAATGTACGCAGAAATGATAGTATACCTCCTATCCAGGTGCAACTGCACAGCCACTGCCTGAAAGGAGGTATCTAAAGAGAAAGGAAGAACGGAGACATCATGCCGGGTGTAAACCGCGCATCCCCCAGCCCGGCCATCCCGCGGTGGTGGGTCGCAAGACCCTTATACCCCGGTAGGGCGGGCAGGGGGAACGCGCCTAGCATGGTCTCCTGCAAAAAGATAGCTAACGGATAGCGGGACGAGACAAGCCTCCGCAGCTCCTCCCAGTTGGCCCGGAGTCAACGGCAATTCCATTGAAGGAATATGCCCTCCAGGCCTAGCTCGGAAGAGACGTGGGGGCCCTCCTCGAACTGAAGACCCTCACGGGAATGGCCGTACGCTTCCCGGGGGCAGAACCCCGGGCGCTGTTGGCCGGACAAAGCGCTGGAGGCGCTGTCGCCTTCGAGGACTTATTGGGGGAGGTTGGGCTTGCCATGCGAGTCTTTTCCTCCCTCCGCCTCGAAACCTTAGGCGGGCGCTGCGGCTTCGGAGGCGGGGGGCCCTCTTTTCGAGGAACCACCGTCTCCGAGCCACTCGATCCACCTCTGGGCGTGGGCGAAGGAGCCGAAGCTCCTTTGTTGCTGTCCTCCTTTCGGGGAAACAGCTTTAGGAACCGCGGAAGATGGCCTAGCGACCATCTTCAGGGGTGTTGCCTCCTGTGAGTCTAACGACTCGGTGGAGGCGCGTGGCCGTTTCGCTTTGCGGGAAACGGTCACGCTGGGGGAAGAGGGGGGAGCCCTGGTTTTAGCCGGGGCTGGGTATGAACCCTTTTTGCCGCCAGCTTTACCAGGGGAGCGCCCGGGTTGAGTAGAGCCCGCAGAAGGGCTCCGAATGGGCGCGGAAACAACCGTGCTTGTTGGCCTGGATGGGCCTGGAGCAGAGGGTGCCTTTCGAACTACTGAGGCATATGACGTCCCAGGCAGAGCTGGGCGTTCCAGGACCAAGTCCTTCGCCTCGCGGAATGAGAGTCTATCCTGGGCCTGAACGGCCAGGATTTCTTTCTCCAGGAGATATGCACCACATTGCTTCGAAGAAGCAGGGTGCGGCTCTCCGCAATTGACACACTTAGCCACACACGATTGGGACTTATCGTGTGCGACCTTAGAGCAATTTACACAGACTTCGGGTGACCCCGATTTTGCACGTCTACATGAGCGATTCGTATGGCCGAAGCGGTGACAGTAATAGCACCGACGCGGCAGTTGCACGAATGCCTTCACGCGGTAGTGGTACCAACCAGCACGCACCGACTCAGGGAGCTTGTCACAGTCGAACGTGACGAAGAGTGTAGGGGTGGGTCTCGAAGCCCCTCCCTGTTTTCTCATCACACGTTCGACCATGACCGCCCCATGGTCGGCCAGCTCTAGGGTGATGTCCTCAATGGAGTAGTCAACGAGTTCCCTCGCATAAACTACTCCTTTTACAAAGTTCTTGGTAGAGTGCGGCGTCACACTCACCGGGGTGCCATGAAGTATCGTAAGAGCACTTATCTTGGCCGCCTCGGTGGGATTCGCCGCATTCGCCGCATTTGCCAGAAGGCTGCCGTCCGAGAAACGGGTCACCTTTGGCTCTCTACCAATTGCACTAGCTAATCCTCTCCTCTGATGGATCATGTTGCCCTTGGACAACATGTTGCCATCAGTGGAGCGAATAACGAGGAAGCGTCTGAAGCCAGCGGGCTTTAAAACGCCAGGTAACCTCTGAATGAGGGGCCCCGATGTCATCGAGGCTCCGCCCTGTGCACTTTTGTTGTTAGTCTTGGTCTGGGGCTCCGCACACGAGGGGGTAGAGGGGCCGGATGTGCCGATCTTGACTTGGTCGCCTACCAAAGTGGCAGCAGACCCATCCGTCCCCGCAGCCCCCGCGGATGGAGAGGAGCCCCGAGTCTTTTTCGTCTTTTTAGTCTTCTTTGTCTTTTTCTTTTTTGGAGAGGAGGGCGGGGAATGAACCCGCTTTTCACCTCCGCCGGCAGAAGCCCCCAGGCCAGATGAACCGGCCTCAGCCAGATCCCTCTCTGAAATGGAGAAGGTCCTGGTTGTCGTAGGGGCACCTGTCGGAGGAGATCCCTCCCCTCCTTTTTCTGCTTCGGAGCCCTCAGCCATTTGAGGAGGACCTTGCATAGGGTCGGATTCGGGTTCGGTGCTTGGCGCCGAGCCCGAATTCCCCCCCATGGAAGGCTCTACCGTCTGAGGCTGGGTCTCCTCAAGGACCATGTTTATCACAGGAGGGGCCTCCAGTTGGCCATCCCCTCCCAGGACATCGTAGATCCCCTTGAAGTGTGGCCAGTCTTGTGTGGGGAGGCACAGGCCTTGACCCCAGCAAGGTTTAAAATTCTTGCCAGCAGGTCTTTTGAGGGAAGCGACCGAAGGGGCCTGGCTTCCCTCTCCCCCCTAAGGGGGTTTGCCCTACCGAGCTGCTTTGAGGGGGAGCGGCTGGCTAAGGGCTGCCTGGTGGCTTTTTTGGCAGTCCCCTTGGAAAGAAAAGAGGGGACTGCCGCTATGAGAAAGGAGGTGCCCGAAGGCACCTCTAGAGAAGAAGGTGAGGGGGAGTCCTCTGCACCCGTAGGCGAAGAAGAGGAGTAAGCCTCCTCTTCGGTTAGAGAAATATGGAGGGTCCCCTGTGCAAGCACAGGGGGGGGATCTCCATTTTTTTGCTGGAGCTGCCCGAGGGCGGCTCCATCGATGGAACAGGGGATAGTTAAGGGGTGGGTTTGTTTTGTTTTTTTATCATCATTGGGCATGGTGACCCTTTTTTAAACACGGGATGCAATCGCGCACACCTCTCGCAGTAGCCCGCACTGCGAGAGGTGCTTACAAGCCCGGCAGAGCCAGGCGCCGCCATTTAAGGCCACCCCTCCCGCTTGGTGGCCTGACACTCCATCGGCATGGCGGCTCCACCTTAGACACGGCGTAAAAATTAATAGATTGTGAAGAGGAGAGGAAAAGGGATGTGAGGAAGGTATGGGTCGGAAGAAGCAGGTAGTTAAAAACCAGCCCCCCCAGACCGGAGCTCAGGGTTTAGGGAACATTGTCATCCACCCCCTCAGCCCCGATGCGGGACGGTTGGCTGAAAGGAAGGTCAGCATCTACCCTGTGAAATTAGAGGCTGACCAGAGAAAGTTCTGGGAGAGGTTGTGTGAAAAGAGAGGAAACAAGTGTTTTGAAGGAAGGAAGAGAGGCTAAGCTGGGGCCGGACGGGATGCTGAGTCCCGTCAGCACGGCGGCCAAGATGGCAAATCGCCGCGCCCCTTACGGGGGCGCATGTAGGCATAACGCTTCTGTTTTAGGGCCGTTTTGCACGCCGAGTGGTTGGCGTGCAAAACGGCCAGACGTCCTAGGAATAGTATTAAGACCAACGGCAATGAGGTTACCGGAGAAGAACTCAATGGCCTCATCTACCGACCTAAACTCCTCGACTGAGATAGAGAATTCAGTCATTTCCTGCAATGTTGGCCACCGCGCCCGCGCCAAGCATCACCGAGGTGGGCTCTCAGGCGGCAGTTGCTCTGAAAATGGTATTTGAATGGGAAAGTGATCACTACCATGGAGGTCATCGACCAACCCCAAATCAAAATCAGGCTGTGCATCCGAAGAGCACAAAGATAGATCAAGGCAAGAAAATGTAGCGGTTCTCGGAGAGTGATGCGTAAACGCATCCCCGTTAGGACACCTATCTCAAGCTCTTCTATCAGATCAGCTAGGACTTGTTCCCTGGGATTTATGGAGTAATCTCCCCAGAGAGGATGCCTGGCGTTCTGATCTCCTAACAAAAGGGAAAGGCCTCGGCAACCATGCTACGACGCAGCGGAAGTCCCCCGCTTCAAAGTAAGCTGACGGTGGAATGTACGCAGAAATGATAGTATACCTTCTATCCAGGTGCAGCTGCTCAATCACTGCCTGAAAGGAGGTATCTAAAGAGAAGGGAAGAACGGAGATATCATGCCGGGTGTAAACCGCGCATCTCTTAGCCCGGCCATCCCGAGGTGGTGGCGTCGCAAGACCCTTATACACCAGGAGGGAGGGCAGGGGGCACGCACCTAGCATGGTCTCCTGCAAAAACATAGCCAACGGGGAACGGCACGAGACGAGCCTACGCAGCTCCTGCCAGTTGTCCCGGAGTCCACGGCAATTCCATTGAAGAAATATGCCTTCCAGGCCTTGCTTGGAGGAGACGCGGGGGCCTTCCTCAAACAGAAGACCCTCACGGAAATGGCCGTACGCTTCCCTGAGGCAGAACCCCGTTGCTGTTGGCCGGACAAAGCGCTGTCGCCTTCGAGGACTTATTGGGGGAGGTTGGGCTCACCATGCGAGTCTTTTCCTCCTTCCGCAAATAGATCACGGGCCGCGCGAAATTCTTGAGGCAGCTTTTTGAGTTCGACTGAACGGATTAATTTTGATAAGGGCGCCGGGGTCATCTGTCCGACACCGAAAAATTCTCGCTGCTCCCTTGGGGCCATCTAGGCGTTCAGTTTCATATTTTTCTGGCACCACGGGTAGATGTTGGGTTCTAAGAGGGCTGTTGTAACCTTTTCTCTCTGATATCTCCTTTCTTCCTAAAATGGAGCTTCCGAAGGAAGTGATATCAGACTAATATAGGGTAATCACACGGCTAAATTTCCAATAGAGACACAGATACAAAAGTGATGATACCGGGTACTCTGCATAAAAATAAGTGAAATAATGAGGACTAGGGAAATGCTCGGTATTCCTATTACCGAACAACTTATTAAAAAAATTAATAATGGTAATAATACAATAAGACAGACAGGAATACTTATCAATAGCCGGGGTCAACATAGTCACAATAGCCAGGCGCTTACATACAAGGATATTAAAAAAAGGAAAGGTCCCACAATACAAAATGGTACATACATAGTACACAATAATAAATACAAATAATAGCAAATATGCTTATAAGGGATTACCCAAAACTAGAAGAATCCTTCAGGAATACATACAAAAGTAATCCATGTAACGTTACAATTAATTAATGGGGAATTACTCCGGAGACAAATCCAGGGGATTTCTGCTGAAGCTGTCTGCCAGGAAATTTTCTGAACCCTTAATGCATAAAATTTTATATTGGAATTCTTGTCAGGAATACATACAAAAGTAATCCATGTAACGTTACAATTAATTAATGGGGAATTATTCTGGAGACAAATCCAAGGGATTTCTGCTGAAGCTGTCTGCCAGGAAATTTTCTGAACCCTTAATGCATAAAATTTTATATTGGAATTCTTGGCAAGAGGCGCTCCACCTCATGAGGTGACCATTATTGTTCTTAACGTTCCGTAGGAAATGGAGAGGTTTATGGTCAGTCTCTATATAATAAATTCTTTACCTAAGAGAAAGATATTGAACTTTTTGAGCTCCAAATGATGGCAAGAGCTTCTCGCTCGATTACCCCATAGTTTTTCTCACGGGAAAGGAGTTTACGGCTCGCAAACGCGATGAGGAAACTTTCGCCTTATCACCATACTGGAGGAGAACACATTATGCCATCGTTACTCGTGTCAGTCCGTATGCCAAAAGGTTTAAGGGGCTGTGGTAAGCGGAGGATCGGTGCTAAAACTAACTTACCTTTGAGTTGGTCAAAGCTAGCGATCGAACTGAATGACCAGACGAGGTACTCGGGAGCGGCGATGGAGGTGAAGTTCATAAGAAAACATCGATAGAAGGAGGCGGACCTAATGAATGACCTCAACTGCTTCTTTGTTGCAGGCAATGGCATTTCAACAATTGCCTGGTTTTTTGCTAGCTTGGGGAGCCCAGGAATCGCTCCCTATGTTGAAACCCAAATAGTAAATAGTGCCAAAGGCAAAGTGGCACTTGTTGGGGCCAAACATGAGGTGATTTTGCTGAAGTAGAGACAGGAGGGCACAAAGGGCAGCCAGATGGTGGTCCAATTCCTGGGTCGCCACTTAAATTTTGTTGAAGTAGAAGGTGGCGTGGGGCAACCCAGCCAATATTCGCCTCACCATTCGGTTATAATGGCTACATGCCATCACCAACCCAAAGGGGAGTTGCCTGAATTGCACCAAGCCCTTGTCGGTGGGGAAGGCCGAGTACCTCTTTACTCTAGGGAATCTGGTAATAGGCCTTAGACAGATCTAATTCTGGAATGAATTTTGCCTTTTCGAACATGAGCAAATTCTGATCGATGAGGGATATCGGTTCGGCGTCGAACATGGTGATGGAGTTTAACTTCAAGAAGTCGATGCACATCCGGTAAAAATTGTCCGACTTCTTCACCATGAAGACCGGAGAACAATTCTCAAACTCCGAGGGCTCTATAATACCCATCTTCAATGGTTTGTCTACCTCTTTATTGAACGCTTTTTTAAGTGAATGAGGAGGGGGTACGGCTTTGAACGAATAGGTTCCTGGGTGTTGAACCGAGTATTGTGCTCGTACTGGGCAGCACATCAGGGGTATCAGAGATTACATTGGTAAATTTGGCTAGTAGCGCTAGTAACTGGGTCTTCTGGGAAATCGGAAGCTGAGGGTTTATACTAACCTCTTTTGATGGGGAATCAGGGATATCTAGCAAGACGTAAAGAGTATATTCCGCGTCTTGTTCTACGCACGCGACTTGTGCCACAAACAAAGGGTCAAGCTGGTAGCTGGACTCTAAGACAGATCCTTCGTTGAGGGCCACAAGTTGGTTGGCACAAGCGCGTCGATGATACATTTTAAGTATGTTCACGGGGCGCTTCTCTCGATCACTGAGAAGGGGCTCTTCCATTGGGTTAAAACTTTGTTGTTCTCCGTGGGTATTAGTGGAAGGACTTCGTCACCGGGTTTAAATTATCGTTCTTGGAACTTACAGTCAAAGTAGATTATATACTTGCCCAAGTTTGTTTTGTCTCGGTGTTCTGATGCGCGATCTCTGAGCACTTTCTTAACTTCTTCCTCAAGTCTAGGAGGTAAGCGTAGGAGGATTGAATCTTCTGGTCTAATTTCGAATTGGAGAAGAGCTCCTTTAGAATGCTGAGGGGCCCTCTAACATTATCTTCATACATAAGCTCAAACGGAGCAAAACCTTAGATGCGATGGGGAATCTCCTGGTATGCGAAAAGGGCTACCGGCAAGAAACGGTGTCATTCTCGAGGTTGTTCAGCGCACAGTTTCTCGAGGATGAATTTAAGGGAGCCATTTAGCATCTCACACATCCCGTTACCAGTTGGGTGAAAAGGGGTGGTAAAAAGAGGTTTAGGTTTATCATCAGGAGACTTCCGACGTACTCCTTCAGTTGCGATGTGAATTGGCGGCCACGATCAGACAGGATTTCCTTGGGTAATCCAATGCGGGAGTAGATAGAGATTAGTGTTTCCGCGATGGATATGCTGCTTATATTCTTCAACAGCACGGCTTCGGGGGACAGAGTGGCAAAATCCAATATATATATATATATATATATATATATATATATATATATATAACAAATAATATAATAAAGGCAGCATAAGAGGAAAGAACGTATATCTTATCATTATTATTTTAAACCCTGATTTATTTTAATCCTTCGTAAGCAATATAGGAAGGCCTTTATGAAATTTAAAATTTACAAACCTAGAAAAAATTATTCTTCTTCACTCATTTGGCGCACATAATCTAGTTACTTCCCAAATGATTTTAATATGCATAGATATGATAGGAAAGAAAGGTGGAAAACTATAAATTGTTATGTGATGTCTAAGATTACTAGCATGAGTGAGATCTTTCAGCAGAACTAATGGTTATTTGATCCGAACAAAATATCTTCACATTAGATTCACCCTATTTGACATCAGGAGGAATAAACTTGAAGGTAGAATTTCGTAGTCCAAAATATTCATTTAATGTTGATAGGCGATAGAGGTATAAACTTTTTGCCACATCTTCAAATCTTAAGGAGGTTTATACAGTAATAATGTGTCTGATAAACAAATCATTTCAGTAGTACTGATCCTGCCTTTGTTTCCTTTTCTATTTTTTCAGCTGTTTAATTAATTTAATAAATCGCGAATATTTTCTAAACCGCAAGAAAATAGCCCGAGTAATTCCCATTTAAATTTAGAGAAAACGCACCTAATTCTGATACAATAATTGGGTTTTTAGATCTCATTTATAAATCATTAAATATTAGTAACTTTTTCTTACTCTGTTTCTAGATTTCTCAAAATCACCCAGGTGTAATTCATGGAAATTTTATCTAAAATTAAATATTCTTTCTATAATATGAACAATAGAGAGGGGTGAGAGAGGGTGGAGTGTTGTAGAGAAGATTGTGATTTGTGTGGCATAAACTTTAACTTAAGAAGCTCTCTTTACACATTAATAATACAAGGTTAAAGCAGCAATCCATGAATTCAAGTTAGATATTGTCATCCAAAGTAGCTAATAAATATAGCTAATAAATATGCCTATACCCAAAAATATTTCAAATGATAAAACCCACTATAACGGAGGATTTCATCTTGAAACTTAATTAAAATCACGTTATCAATTACGGATTTCAAAGAATGAGCCCTTTTGATAAAGGCTAATTTAGCTGGTGGCTTCTCATTAAAACTTATTTTATTTATTACTTAAAATCCCTACACTATTTTATAATTCATCTAAATCGACTTTAACAGTGTTCTGCATATGAAATAAGTCTAAATAAATACCAGGTGCTTACAAAATTCGGCACCGAATATTACACCGCTACAGTTAAAATCTTTTCCTTAACAGAGATTCCTTTCGATATATGTAGCATTGCTAACTGGTGATGCACCCGAAATATCAAAAGCTTTAAGATACAAAACTATTTTTATAGAACCTTCTTCTGAAGTGCATTGGATCCATAAATTATTTCGAACTTTAATTGTTATTAAGGGAGGTAGACAGTTTTGTCCTGTGAATGAAGGCATTCTTGTAATTGTAAAATTTATGACGACGGACATTTTTAGTCGCGTGCGCATTGTCGCATGCAACTCTGTCAGTCCTCGCTTTGCTTTATATTTATTTTGGTACTAACATTGTAACTATTCCTCCGATTCTAACAAAATTTGAAAACTTTTGTTGTTTTACATTTGTTTTAGATTAAAATAATTGCCAAGGTCTTCCCACGGTTAGCTCAGGAATTATGTTGTTTTGGCAATAACATCATAACTATTCGGCCGATTCTAATGAAATTTGAAATCCTTCTGTGGTTTTACATTCTCTTTTCAATTATATAATTGCCAAGGTTCTTCCAAGAATTATTGATAGTTTTGAAGGTCGTAAGGTCATAAATCAGAATAAGTGAGAGCATACGACTTTGCTCAGCAGACTGCCTTTTAATTAATACCGCTTCGCTTTAGGTACCTATGAACTGAAAATATGGCTTCTCTGCTACTGAAAATTAATTATATTTCGAGTCTTGAGCAAAAGGAATTTATATCAAACTTCCTATACATTCTTGTATTTAAAATTAAATATTTAAAAACAATAGCTACCATAAACAGTGGTTCTATGAGCCTAATTAAATTTGTTATTTTAATATTCGTTAAATACTCTGAAACAGTATTCAAATTTACAGAGAATCAGCATGAAAAGAATCTTCATGAAAAGAAGCTTGAATTTCTGCAGCAGATTTCATTGATTTCTTTCTTTAGTGTTATTTTAAGAAATTGCCACATCATAATCAACCTTTTTCAAATGCCACACAAATCACTTATAGACCATCAACACAACAAAGGTGAGCCAAACTTTTTACCAATCCCAAATTTTAAGTTCTTCATAGGCTTAGATGATAAAGTTGGTTCCAATTGAATAAGTTATTTTAAATCTAAAGTACATTTTTGGACAAGCATATTTTGCACTAAGATAGCAAACTAGCATTTTTTTTAGGTATACGCTTAAATAACCTAAAATCATCTTAGTTTATTTCTACGTTCTTGCCATTGCTACGATCAAATAATTGGCCTTGCAGTCTCGCCAAGAGCGGCGAATACTGTAATCCCTCAGACTACTAATAACTAGTAAGAATTTTTGTAACAAAAAGTAATAATGCCTTATATTAAACATTCAAACTTTTGCTTCCTAAACGTTTTAACAAAGTTTTGTAAAGCCTATAGGAATAGAGGGAAAGTTATTTAAAAACTTCTATCAAAGAAATTGATAGAAGTTAGAAAACGATTAGAAATCTGTCAGAATACAACATATCTGAAAATAAAAGCTTTGAATACAAATGACATTGAAAACTGAATGTTTTCTTTGTCTGGAAGTAAAGTTTTCGGAAGATTGCTTACAGGGACAAATATTTACCTATCCTGAAGCTAGCAAAGAGAACAAGCAAACCTTAGGAAATCAGATACACTGAGGAAATGAAAAATAAAGAGAAGTGAAACAGACAAAATTTTCTACTTTGACAACAAACAAGTGTTCCACTTCGATTTCAAAGATTTTATAGCACGGTTAAAGAAATGTAGTGTATGGAGTTGACATTAGTAGATAGTTTAAATTTTTCTATGCAAATTGTAAGGAACCAAAAAAAGGTAGAAAACGGATCTGGTAACAAGTCGGAAAAAGTAATTTGTTTTCCTTCTATTAAACTATAGCAAACGATGATTTAAAGCCCCAATGTCCTTATAATTATGTAAGTAAAGGGGGAGTCATAGAGAATACAAGGTCTGTTGACCATCTTGCGTGCTATCACTTAATCTGATTTATGACCTTAGGACCTTAAAAACATTCAATAATCCCCGGACTAACCTTCGGATGACCTTGGCAATTATATCATTCTAAAGAGAATGTAAAACATCATAAGGGTTTCCAATTTCGTTAGAACCGGCCGAATAGTTATGATGCTATTGCCAAATAATTTCCTGAATAACCTTGGGAAGACTTTGGAAAATATAGTATTCGAAAGGAAATATAAAAAAAAAACAAAGATTTCAAATTTCGTTGGAATCAGCCGAATAGCTACAATGTTATAACCAAAACAAGAAAAAAGAAAAACGGGGACCGATCGACTGACAGAAATAGAGAGATATAGAGTCGCACGCATCTAAGCACAGGAGAGTAAAAATGCGTGGGAGGTGCATAATTCAGCGCTTAGATTTGACTAGAAGTGCTAGCACAACTCCCCTAGACCAGTTCACGTTTAGCAACGAGAGGATGTAACTATGATGAAGACAACAGAAAAAAAAATAAAACCGAAATATGATTTGGTATCAAGAAGGAAAACAAGGTCTGCTGTTTAAAAGGTTGCGTGCCCTCAGTTGTTCTGATTTAAGTCCTTACGACTTTGAAAACTTTCAATAATTCCCGGAGGAACCTTGGCAAGACCTTGGCAATTCTCTCATTCGAAAGGAAATGTAAACACCTTAAGGGTTTTTAATTTCATTCGAAAGAGAATGTAAAACAACATAATGGTTCAAATTTATTTAGAATCGGCCAAATAGTTATGATGTTATTGCCAAAACAAAATAATTCCCTGGCGTAGCCTAGTATAGACTTGCATATATAGCCTAGCATAGTATATATTATAATAACTTAGCTTAGTAGAGTATACCTGGACCTATGACAGTGTATCCTAGGCTAGCCTAGCATAGCAGAGTATAACCTAGTCTAGATTAGCGCAGCCTACAATTGTATATTAAAACTTAGTCTAGGCTAGCTCAGCTTACTCTAGTCTAATGTAGTCTATCTTAGTATAGCCTAGCTTAGCTTACCCTAGTCTAATGTAGTCTATCTTAGTATAGCCTAGCTTAGCCTAGTTCACTGGAGACTAGCCAAGTACATTTTATCTTATCCTAGCCTAGTTAGCATATTCTAGCCTAGACTAGTATAGTATATCATAGCCTACCTTACCTTACCCTACCGTACCCTAGCCTAGTTAGTATAGTATATTGTCTAGAATAGACTATTAGATCTTAGCCTAGGGTTGCATAGCATGCATAAAAGCCTAGCCTACCCTAGCAAAACCTCGCTTCTCCTAGCCTGGTATAGCGAAACTAGCCTAGTGTAGCATAGCTTAATATATCATAACCTAACTTAGTATATCATAGTCTAACCTAAAATACCATAGCGTAGCCTAGTATAGCATTTCATGCACTGCCTAGCCTAGTATAGCTTAATAAGCCTAGCATAACCTAACCTAGCATTAACTATCCTAGACATGTATAGACGATACTAGTATAGCCTAGTCAAGCATAGCTTATTCTTGTCTATTCGAACAAATTTACTATATGCTATCATATCATTGCATATTAGAGCCTAAATTAGCAGTGTATATTTAACTATTGTACATTATATCTTAGCATAGAATAGCCTAGCCTATTCTAGGCTTGCCTAGAAGAGTAAAGCATATTATAGCCTAGTCTTGTCTAGCAGATTATCGGCCGAAAAGTTATGACGTTATTGCCAAAACAAAATAATTCCCGAGATATCTTTAATAGAACTTTGGCAATTATATCAATTGAAAGAGAATATTAAAACAAATAAGGGTTTGAAATTTCGTTATAATCGGCGGAAGAGTTACAATGTTATTACAGAAATATAAATAAGCAAAGTGAAGACCGAGCGACCGACAATATAGTGAGATGTAGTCTTTTTTTTGTTTTGTTTTTTAAGGAGCCTATCTGGCCACTGCCCACTTGGGCAAGGGTCACCACAATCACGACAGCCAAGCACTAGGCTACTTTAAAATAAGAATATAAAAAAATAACGATGATAAAAATGTGAAAAACTTAACAATTAGGAAGCAATATCCGGCAGCGGGGGGAGGTCCACCTCACCCCGGTGCAGGAACGTGCAACCTAAAAAGAAACCAATAACAAACAAATAAAAATAAAAAATAGAACCTTTTTAAATAACGGGGAGAAGCCCGGCCTGCCCCCAAAAGTCAACAAGTCCACAGGTCAATGTGCACGAACCCTACCCGAGTACAAAGGACAGGCGGTAGCGACCCCACCAACCGGTACCAGGACAGGTATCATGCGCAAAGATCACCCAGACTAGAACATTCGACAAGAATGTGGCGAACAGTCTGGGGGCGACGCAGTGGTCGGAATATGGCGCTGGCGAGCGCTCCATCAGATAGCGATGCGTCACAGGTGTGATCGATTCGCAGACGACAGAAAGTGACCTGAAGTCGCCAGTGCATTGTGGGACAGAAACAGTAGGGGCGCAATAGCACGCAACTTTAAGTTCCGTTCGACCGACTACGTACTTCTTTGACAAGCAGTCCGAAGAGCTGCCGTATTCCTGCCATGTAGTCCGCGTGAGGAAGAGCGAAACGCTGGTCCGGTCGCAGAGTCCTCGCGGGCTCTTTGGCGTCCTTATCAGCGCGTTCATTCCCCGCAATTCCTACATGCCCAGGAACCCACCAGAAGATAATCTCGAAATCCGCCCGGCTCGCCAAAACCGTGGCGTCACGGATATCGCGAACCAGGGGATGCGGAGATTCCGATGGTCAGAAAGCACTCAGGGCGCTTTGTGAGTCGCTATAGATCACAATCCGCTCTCCGAACCAGGCACGTTGCGTAATCTCCCGTACCGAGTGGTGTATTGCCAGCCGTTCGGCCGTGAAGACAGAGACAGTGCATGGCAGAGCACCACTGACTCCAAACAGAGTGGATAAGGCGTGGAAGCCGACCCCCTCTTGGGACTTGGAGCCATCCGTATACACTGGCACTGTTCCAGCGTGACATGAAGTGTACTCCAAAAAGGTCGAACGCAATACTCCTGGCGCTGTACAAGCTTTGGGAGCAAAGGCGTGGCGACAAATAGCCAAATGTGGTACCCTCCAGGGTGGCGTCCAAGGCAGAACCTTTGGCGCCACTGGCCTGAGAGCTATACCTAGTTTTCAAAAGAGTTTTCTGGCCCTAAACCCAAAGGGATTAGGGTATGACTGGCGTCTCTCGGCGGAAAAGGCACAGTCGAGATAAGTTGCAGATGCAGTGAGAGCTGTTGGCGACTGAGGGAGGCGCCGGGCTCGCGCGTTCAGGCGAGTGATGAACGGCAAGCGGCGTATAGAGATGGCATATTCCCAGAATCGACCAAGAGGCTCTCAATTGGACAAAGTGCGAAATGCACTACTTGCAAGGCGAAGGCCAGTGTGGTGAATCGAGTCCACCTTCCGAAAAAACGCTCGGCTGCGGTGGCATAAAACTTGCATCGGTAGTTGAGCTTCGAGCGAACAATGGATCGATAAAAAAGTAAGGCAGTAGCCCTATCAGTACCCCAAGCGCTGAACGTCACGGAACGCAAAATATCCGAGGCGCGGGTACATTAGACCCTAAGGCTGCGAATATGAGCCCCCTTAGGTGAGGCGTCGGTCGAATACAAGACCAAGTAAACGGCGCGACCCAGCCACATCCAGGCGCACCCCATTAAGCAAAAATCTGGGTCGTCGGTGTGAAGCCGTTAATGGCGGCAGAAGTGCACTACCTTAGTCTTGGCCAAAGAAAACCTAAACCTTGCGCTTTGGCATAGCGAGAGACGCGGTTAAATGCCTGTTGGAGTCGACGCTCCAGAGTTGGCACCTGGGCCGCGCCAAACCCTATCGAATGGTCTTTTACGTAGAGCGTAGCGAGAACATCTTCCGGCAGCACCGAGGTAAAGCCGTTGATGCTTAGGGCAAAGAGTGTGACACTGAGGACACTTCCCTGCGGGACACCCTCTTCCTACTCCTTTAAGCCGGAGAGGGCTTCCCCCACCCGTACGCGGAATTGACGATCTCGCAAAAACTTAGATATAGACATTGGGAGGCGTCCCCTCGCCCCCATCATGTGGAGTGTCTCTATGGTACCGAATTGTCATGCGGTATCATAGGCTTTCTCCAGATCGAAAAACACCGTTGCGTTGTGCTGTCTACAAAGGAAGGCCTCGCATATGGCATTTTCCAGTCGGAGCAGAGCATCCGACGGGGAGTGGAACTTGCGGAAGCCGCACTGTGCAGAAAACAGATGGCCTCCGCTGTCCAGGAAAAAGGCTAATCTAACATTTACCAATTTTTCCATCAAACTGCACACGCAAGAGTTTGGAGAGATTGGGCGGAAATCGGCTGGAGTAGAGTGATCTATTCCCGGTTTGCGGAAGGCGAGCAGAGAAGCGATTTGCCAGGAATCTAGGAGGAGATCCTCTACCTAGATCATGTTTAACAAATCTAAAAGAAATCCCATATCTCGCTCACACGGTATCGAATCATGGCGTACGGGACATCTTTCGGAATATGGGCGGTGTCACTGCATGAAGAAAGAGCGGAGCGCAACTCAATACAGAATAAACCTGTCGTTGAAGGGTTCTCCGCCTCTGGAGGTAAAGTCCAGCCGGCGGCCTTCCGCGACATCACAACGTGGATTGAATGCTGGTGGAGCAGCATCCCGGCTCGAGAATGCGAAGAAAGCTGTTGTAAAAGACTCCGCCACGGACGCGGGGTACGAGATTGCGGTCCCATTCTCCTGGACAACGAGAGGAAGGTCCTGCGAGAACTTGCCTAGAATCCTTTTGACCTGCTTCCACACCTCTGCTAGAGGAGTCTTCCCGTTGAGTGAAGACACGTATGCCCGCCAAGAAGAGCAAGGGCGTGCTTCGAAAATACTTTAACCTAGCCCTAGCCCGACGAATTTTAGCGACAGTGAAATCGTTCGGGCGGCGCTTATAGCGAATGTATGCATAACGTTTCTATTTGAGGGCCGTCTCACACTCGACCGACCACCATGTGAGTGGTCGGCGTGCAACACGGCCAAACGGTCTAGGAATAGTAGTCAGGCCCGCGGTGATGAGGATGCCAGAGAAGAACCCAACGGCCTCATCTACCGCCATAAACTCCTCGACTGAGATAGAGAATTCAGTCATTTCCAAAAATGCAGGTCACCGCAGCCGCGGCAAGTACCACCGAGGTGGGCTCTGACTGGGAAAGTGATCACTACGATGGAGGTCATCGACCACCCCAAAATTAAAATCAGGCGGTGCATCAGATGGGCACAAAGATAGATAAAGGCAAGTAAGTTTAGCGGTTCTCAGACAGTGATGCGTAAACTCATTTACATTTAGGACACCTATCCCAAGCTTTTCGATCAAATCAGCAAGGACAGGTTCCCTAGGATTTATTGAGTAATCTCCCCAGAGTGGATGCCTGCCGTTCGGATCTCCAAGTAAGAGAAAGGTTCTTCGGACACCGTGCCACGACGCGGCGGAAGCCCCCGCGTCGAGGTCAACTGACGGTGGAATGTACGCAGCAATGATAAGAGACCTCCTATACAGGTAAAGCTGCACAGCCACTGCCTGAAAGGAGGTATCTAAAGTGAAAGGAAGAACAAAGACATCATGCTGGGTGTAAACCGCGCATCTCCAAGCCCGGCAATCTCATCGTGGTGGGGTCTCAAGGCCCAAATACCCTGGGAGGGAGGTCAAGAAGCACGCGCCTAGCATGGTCTCCTGTAGAAAAATAACTAACGGAAAAGAAGACGAGGTGAGCCTCCGCGGCTCCTCCCAGTTGGCCCGGAGTCCATGGCAATTCCATTGAAGGAAAATGCCCTCCAGGCCTAGCTCGGAGATAATGCGGGGGCCTTCCTCGAACAGAAGACTCTCGCGAGAATGGCGGTACGCTTCCCGGAGGCAGAATCCCACGTGCTGTTGGCAGTACAAAGCGCGGAAGGCGCTGCACCTTCGCGGACTTAATGTGGGAGGTTGGGCTCCCTATGTAATTCTTTTCCTGCACCTGCATCGAAACCTTAGGCTGGCGTTGCAGCTTCGAATGCCGGGGGCCCTCTTTTTGTCAAAACACCGTATCCGAGCTACTCAGCCCACCAATAGGCGTGGGCGAAGTAGCCAAAGCTTCTTTGTTGCTGTCCTCCTTAAGGGCGACAGCTATAGGAACCCCGGAAGATGGCCTGGCACCGAACATCTTAGGTGTTGTCTCCTGTAAGTCTAGCGACTGGGTGGAGCCTCGTGGCCGTTTTGCCTTACGGGAAAGGGGGAAGGTCTGGTTTGAGCCAGGGCTGGGAATGAACCCTTTTTGCCACCATCTTTACCAGGGGAGCTTCCGGGTTGAGTAGAGCCCGCTGAAGGGCTCCGAATGGGTCAGTTGCAGAAGAGGCCTTTCTAAATATTGAGCCATCAGACGTCCCAGGCAGAGCCGGGCGTGCCAGGACCAAGTCCCTAGCCACGGGAATGAGAGTCGATCCTGGGCCTGAACGGCCAGGATTTCTTTCTCAAGGAGATATGCACTACGTTGCCTTGAAGAAGCCTGGTGCGGCTCTCCACAATTGAAACACTTTGCCACACACGATTTAGACAACGTGTGCGGCCTTGGAGCAATTTACACATACTTCGGGTGACCCCGACTTTGCACGTTTAAAAAAACGATTTGTATGACCGAAGCGGTGAAAGCAATAGCACCTGCGGCAGTGGCACGAATGCCTTCACGTGGTAGCGGTACCAACCGGCACGCACCGACTCGTGGAGCTTGTCACAGTCGAACGCGACGAAGAGTGTAGGGGTGGGTCTTGAGGCGCCTCCCTGTTTTCTCATCACACGTTCGATCTTGACCGCCCCATGGTCGGCCAGCTCTAGGGTGATGTCCTCAATGGAGTAGTCAACGAGTTCCATCACGAGTTTCACAAAGTTCATGGTAGAGTGCGGCGTCACGCTCACCGGGGTGCCATGAAGTGTCCGAAGAGATCATATCTTGGCCGCCTCGGAGGGATTCGTCGCATTCGCCAGAAGGCTCCCATCCGAGAAACGCGTAACCTTCGGCTCTCTACCAATTGCAGTAGCTAATGCTCTCCGCTGATGGATAATGTTGCCCTTATCTTACATGTTGCCATCAGTAGAACGTTTTAATTTTTTTTTTTAATTTTATAGACCCCATCTGGCAACTACTCACTTTGGCATGAGTCGCAGAAAAACACGACAGCATAGAACTAGGCTACTTTAAAATAAAAATATGAAAACTTAACAATCGATATAAATTGGAAAAACTTAACAATCAGGAAGCAATCTCCGGCATCGGGGGGAGGTCCCCCTCACCCCAGTGCAGGAGAGTGCAACCTACAAACAAAACAAAACAAAAAAAGAACCTTAAATAAAGGGGAGAAGCCCGGCCTCCCCCCAAAAGTCAACAAGTCCACAAGTCAATGTGCACGAATCTGTCCCGAGTACAAGGGATAGGCGGTAGCGATCCCGCCTATCCCGGTACCGGGACAGGTATCGTGCGCGAAGATCACCTAGGCTGGGACATTCGACAAGAATGTGCCGAACAGTCTGGGAGATGACGCAGTCGTTTCAATATGGCGCAGGCGAGGGCTCCATAAAATAGCGATGCGTCACACAAGTGTGTTTGATTCGGAGATGACAGAAAGCAACCTGAAGCCGCGAAGGCATTAGGGGATAGGTCCATGAGAACAATCGCGGCGCAATAACACGCAACTTTAAGTTCCCTTCGACCGTCTCCCATCTTCTTTGCCAAGCACTCCGAAGAGCTGCCCGTAATCCTGCCATGTAGTCGGTGTGAGGAAGAGTAAAACGCTGGTCCGGTCGCAGAGTCCTCGAAGACTCTTTGGCGCCCTCATCATCGCGCTCACTCCCCGCAATTCCTTCATGTCCAGGAACCCAGCAGAAGATAATCTCGACATCTTGTCGGCTCGCCAAAACCGTGGCGTCACGGATATTGCGAATCAGGAGATGCGGAGATTTCAATGCCCCGAGAGCACTCAGGGTGCTTTGTGAGTCGCTATAGATCACAATATGGTCTCCGAACCGGGCAAAGCGTAATCTCCCGTACCGAGTGGTGTATTGCCACCAGCACGGCAGTGAAAACAGACGCAGCACCTGGTAGAGCCCCGCTGACTTCAAACAGAGGGGAAAACGGCGTGGAAGCTGACCCCCTCTTGGGACTTGGAGCCATCCGTATACACTGGCACCGTTCCAGCGTGACACGATGTGTGCTTCAAAAAGGTCTAACGCAATACTCCCGAGCAGTACAAGCTTTGAGAACAGAGGCGTGGCGATAAATAGCCAAATGTGGTACCCTCCAGGGTGGCGTACTAAGCAGAATTAGGGGGCGCCACCGGCCCGAAAGCTATATCTACCTCTCGAAGGAGTTTTTTGGCCCTAAACCCAATGGGCTTAGGGTATTACTAGCGTCTCTCGGCGGCATAGGCACTATTGAGATCAACTGCGGATGCAGTAAGAGCTTTTGGCGACTTACGGAGACGCCGGGCTCTCATGTACAGGTGAGCGATGCACAGCACGTGGCGCAGAGCGAGTGGCATCTCTCCAGCATCGACAAACAGGCTCTCAATGAGGGAAGTGCGGAAGGCACCGGTCGCAAGGCAAAGGCCGGTGTGATGGATCGAATCCACCTTCCGCAATAAATGCTCGGCTGCGGATGCATAAAACTCGCATCCGTAGTCGAGCTCCGAGCGAACAAATGATCGATAAAAAAGTAAGGCAGTAGCCTTATCAGTGCCCCAAGCGCTGAACGTCACGGAGCGAAGAATGTCTCATAGCGGGTACAAGTGACCCTAAGGCTGCGAATATGAGCCTCCCAGGTGAGGCGTCGGTCGAATACAAGACCAAGGAAACGGTGCGACACAACCAAATCCAGGCGCTCCCATTAAGAAACAAATCTGGGTCGGGGTAAAGCCGTGGATGAGGGCAGAAGTGGACCACCTTAGTCTTGGCTAAAGCAAACCAAAACCTGTGCGCTTCGGCATAATGAGAGACGCGGTTCAATGCCTGTTGGAGGCGATGCTCCAGAATTGGCATCTGGGCCGCGCGAAAAGAGATCAAAAGGTCGTCCACGTAGAGCGTAGCGAGAACATCTTCCGGAAGCACCAAGGTGATGCCGTTGATGCTCAGGGCAAAGAGTGTGACACTGAGGACACTTCTCTGCGGGACACCCTGTTCCTGCTCCTTTGGGCTGGAGACGGCTCCCCCCCACCCGTACGCGGGATCGACGATCTCGCAAAAATTCAGATATAAACATTGGGAGGCGTCCCCTCGCCCCCATCGTGTGGGGAGTCTCCATGATACCGTATCGCCATGTGGCATCATAGGCCTTCTCTAGATCGAAAAAGACCGTGGCGTAGTGCTGCTTACGAAGAAAAGCCTCGCAGACAGCATTTTCCAGTCGGTGCAGAGCATTCGACGGGGAGTAGAACTGGCGGAAGCCGCACTGTGTGAAGGACAGATGGCCTCCGCTCTCTAGGAAAAAGGCTAATCTAACATTTACCAATTTCTCCATCAAATTGCACACGCAAGAGTTTGGAGAGTTTTGGAGGGAACCGGTCGGAGTAGAGTGATCTCTCCCCGGTTTGCAAGAGGCGAGCACAGTAGCGATTCGCCAGGAGTCTGGGAGAAGACCTTCACTCAGATCCTGTTGAACAAATCTAACAGAAAGGCCATGCCTTGCTCACCCAGGTGTTGAAGCATGGCGTACGGGACATCGTTGTAACCATGGGTGGTGTCCGCCCCCGAAGCGAGAGCGGAAAGCAACTCACTCACAGTAAACTTGTCGTTGAAGGGTTCTCCGCCTCTGGAGGTAAAGTCCAGCCGGCGGCCTTTCGTGAGATGACGACGTGCATTGAATGCTAGCGGAGCAGCATCCCAGGTAGAGAATCCAGAAAAAGCAGTCGCTAAGGATTCCGCCACGGAGAACGGGAGGGGGGTCCTGCGAGAACTTACCCCAAATCCTTTTGACTCGCTTTCACACCTCAGCTAGTGGGGTCTTTGCGTTAAGTGAAGACAAGAATGACCCCTACGAAAAGCGGCGGGCGTGCTTCGAAATATACCGGAACCTAGCCCTAGCCCGACGAAATTCAGCGACAGTGAAATCGTTCGGGCGGCGCTTATAGCGCATGTAGGCATAACGCTTCTGTTTAAGGGCCGTCTCACACTTGGCTGACCACCATGTGAGTGGTCGGCGTGCAAGACGGCCAGACGTCCTAGGAATAGTAGTCAGGGATCACGGTGATGAGGTTGCCGGAGAAGAACTCAACGGCCTCATCTACGGACCTAAACTCCTCGAATGAGATAGAGAATTCAGTCATTTCCTGAAATGCAGGCCACCGCGCCCGTGCTAAGCACCACCAAGGTGGGATCTCAGGCGGCAGTTGCCCTGAAAATGATATTTGAATGGGAAAGTGATCACTACCATGGAGGTCATCGGCCACCTCCCAATCAAAATCAGGCTGTGCATCCGAAGAGCACAAAGATAGGTCAAGGCAAGAAAATGAAGCGGATCTCGGACAGTGATGCGTAAACTCATCCACGTTTAGGACACCCATCTCAAGCTCTTCGATCAGATCGGCAAGGACTTGTCCGCTGGGATTTATGGAGTAATCTCCCCAGAGAGGATGCCTGCCGTTCAGATCTCCAAGCAAGAGTTAGGGCCTTGACAACCGTGCCACGACGCAGCGGAAGTCCCCCGCGTCGAAGTCAGCTGACATAAAAAATGTGCGCAGATATGATAGTATACCTCCTATCCAGGTGCAGCTGCACAGCCCTGCCCGAAAGGAGGTATCTAAAGAGAATTAAAGAAGCGAGACATCATGCCGGGTGTAAACCGCGCATCCTCTAGCCCGGCCATCCCGCGGTGGTGTGGTCGCAAGAGCCTTATACCCCGGGAGGGCAGGCAGGATGCACGCGCCTAGCATAATCTCCTGCAAAAAATAGCTAACGGGGAACGGGACGAGACGAGCCTCCGCAGCTCCTCCCAGTTGGCCCGGAGTCCACAGCAATTCCATTGAAGGAATATGCCCTCCAGACCTAGGTCGGAGGAGACGCGGGGGCCCTCCTCGAATTTAAGACCCTCACGGGAATAGCCGTACGAATCCCGAGGGCAGAACCCCGGGCGCTGTTGGCCGGACAAAGCGCTGGAGGCGCTGTCGCCTTCGAGGACTTATTGGGGGAGGTTGGGCTCGCCATGCGAGTCTTTTTCTCCTTCTGTCTCGAAACCTTAGGCGGGGGTTGCGGCTTTAGAGGTGGGGGGCCCTCTTTTCGAAGAACCCTTGTCTCCGAGACACTCGCACCACCTCGGGGCGAGGGCGAAGGAGCCCAACTCCTTTGTTGCTGTCCTCCTTTCGGGGAAACAGCTTTAGGAACCCCGGAAGATGGCCTAGCGACCATCTTCAGGGGTGTTGCCTCCTGTGAGTCTAACGAATCGGTGGAGGTGCGTGGCCGTTTCGCCTTACGGGAAACGGTCACGCTGGGGGAAGAGGGGGGATCCCTGGTTTTAGCCGGGGCAGGGTATGAACCTTTTTTGCCACCAGCTTTACCAGGGGAGCGCCCGGGTTGGGTAGAACCCGCAGAAGGGCTCTGAATGGGCGCGGAAACAACCGTGCTCGTTGGCCTGGATAGCCAGTAGCAGAGGTTGCCATTCTAACTATTGAGGCATATGACGTCCCAGGCAGAGCTTGGCGCGCAAGGACCAAGTCCTTTGCCTCGCGGAATAAAAGTCGATCCTTGGCCTGAACGGCCAGGATTTCTGTCTCAAGTAGATGTGCCCTACATTGCCTTGAAGAAGCAGGGTGCGTCTCTCCGCAATTGGCACACTTGGCCACACACGATTTGGACTTATCGTGTGCGACCTTGGAGCAATTTACACAGACTTCGGGTGACCCCAACTTTACACGTCTACATGAGCGATTCGTATGGCCGAAGCGGTGACATTAATAGCACCGCCGCGGCAGTGGCACGAATGCCTTCACGCGGTAGCGGTACCAACCGGCACGCACCAACTCAGGGAACTTGTCACAGTCGAACGTGACGAAGAGTGTAGGGGTAGGTCTTGAGCCCCCTCCCTGTTTTCTCATCACACGTTCGACCTTGACCGCTCCATTCTCGGCCAGCTCTAGGGTGATGTCCTCAATGGAGTACTCAACGAGTTTCTTTGCATAAACTACTCCTTTCACAAAGTTCATGGTAGAGTGTGGCGTCACACTCACCAGGGTGCCATGAAGTGTCCGAAGAGCATTTATCTTGGCCGCCTCAGCGGGATTCGCCGCATTCGCCAGAGGCTTCGTCTGAGAAACGGGTTAACTTCAGCTCTCTACCAATTGCGGTAGCTAATCCTTTCCTCTGTTGGGTAATGTTGCCCTTGGACAAAATGGGGCCATCAGTGGAGCGAATAACGAGGAAGCGTTTTAAGCCAGCTTCCTCGAAAACGCCAGGTAACCTCTGAATGAGGGGCCCTGATGTCATCGAGGCCCCGCCCTGTGCACTCTTGGTATTAGTCTTAGTCAGGGGCTCCGCAACCAGGGGGGTAGAGGGGGCGGATGTGCCGATCTTGGACCCGTCGCTTGCCAGAGTGGCAGCATACTTATCCGTCCCCGCAGCCCCCGCGGATGGAGAGGAGCCCCGAGTCTATTTTGTCTTTTTAGTCTTTTTTTTTAAACTTTTTTGGAGAGGAGGGCCGGGAATTAACCCGCTTCTCACCTCCGCCGGAAGAAGCCCCCAAGCCAGAGGGACCGGCCTCAGCCAGGTCATTCTCTGAAATGGAGAAGGTCCTGGTAGTCGTGGGGTCAACGGTCGGAGGAGATCCCTCCCCTCCTTGTACTGCTTCATAAACCACAGCCGTTTGAGGAGGACCTTGCATCGGGGCGGATTCGAATTAGGTGCTTGGCGCTGAGCCAGGATTCCCCCCCATGGAAGGCCCTACCGTCTGAGGCTGGGTTTCCTCAAGGACCATGTCGATCTCAGGGGAGGCCTCCAGTTGGCTATCTCCCCCCCCAAGACATCGCAGGTCTCGTTGGCAGTATCGTCACTAGTCTTATTTCAGGAGGCATGGGCCTTGACCCCGGCAAGGTTCAGTATTCTTACCAGCAGGTCTTTTGAGGGAAGCGACCGAAAGGGCCTGGCTTTCCTTTCCCCCCAAAGGGGGTTTGCCCTACCGAGCCACTTCGATGTGAAGCGGCTGGCTAAGGGCTGCCTGCTGGCTTTCTTGGCAGTCTTCTTGGAAAGAACAGAGGGGACTGCCGCTGGTAAAAGGGAGGTTCCCGAAAGCACCTCCAGAGAAGGGGGTGAGGGGGAGTCCCCTACACCCGTAGGCAAAGGAGAGGAGTAAGCCTACTCTCCGGTTAGAGATATATGGAGGGCCCCTGAGCAAGCACAGGTGGGGGGACCCCCTTTTTTTGGGTGGAGCGTCCAAAGGGTTGCTCCGTCGATGTTATACGGGAAGTTGGGGGGTTGGGTTTTTTTTTAAACTCATCATTGGCCATGGTGACCCTCTTTTTGACACGGGATGCAATCGCGCACACCTCTCGCAGTAGCCCGCACTGCGAGAGGTGCTTACAAGCCCGGCAGAGCCAGGCGCCGCCATTTGAGCTCACCCCTCCCGCCTGGTGGCCTGGCAGTCCATCGGCATGGTGGCTCCACCTTAGACACGGCGTAAAATATATAGATTGTGAAGAGGAGAGGAAAAGGGATGTGAGGAAGGTATGGGTGGGGATGAAGCAGGTTGTTAAAAACCAGCCACCCCAGACCGGAGCTCAGGGGTTAGGGAACATTGTCCTTCACTCCCCGAGCCCCGATGCGGGACGGTTGGCTGAGAGAAAGGTCAGCATCTACCCTGTGAAATTAGAGGATGACCAGAGAAAGTTATGAGAGAGGTTGTATGAAAAGCGACGAGGTAGGGGAGAAATACAGGCTATCTGAAGGAAGGAAGAGAGGCTAAGCTGGGGCCGGACGGAGCGCTGGATCCCGTCAGCACGGTGGCCAGTATGTCAAATCGCCGCGCCCCTTACGGGGTCATTTTAGGAGAGGTGGGCGGGAAATGAACCCGCTTTTCTCCTCCGCTTGCAGGAGCGCCCAAGCCAGATGGACCAGCCGCAGAGAGGTCCTTCTCCGAATTGGAGAAGGTCCTGGCAGGCGTAGGGGTACTGGTGGGAGGAGATCCCTTCCCTTCTTTCAATGCCTCGAAAACCCTAGCCGTTTGAGGAGGACCTTGCATAGAGTGGGATTCAGGTTCGGTGCTTGGCGCCGAGCCCGTTTCCCCCCTTCCCATCATGTAAGGCCCTAACATCTGAAGCGGGGTTGCCTCAAAGGCTATGTCTATCTTAGGGGGACCTCCGGTTGCCCCTCCCTCAAGACATTGCAGGTCCTATTGGCATCATTTGCAATTTTCAGTTGGTGTAGGGAGGCACAGGCCTTGATCCCGGCAAGGTTTAATATTCTTGCCAGCAGGTCTTTTGAGGGTAGCGACCGAAGGGTCCTGGCTTCCCTCTACCCACCTGAGGGGGTTCGCCCTACCGATCCGCTTCAATGGGGAGCGGTCGGCTATGAGATGTCTGCTGGCTTTCTCTTGGTAGTCCCCTTGGCAAGAAAAGGGGGGACCGCCGCTGGAAAAAGGGAGGTGCCCGAAAGCATCTCCAGAGAAGGGGGTGAGGGGGAGTTCCCTACCCCTGTAAGTGAAGGAGAGGAGTATACCTCCTTTTCGTTTAGAGAAATATGGAGGGTTCTTCGCGCAAGCACATGGAGGGGGGTCCCCATTTTTCCTGTGGAGCTGCCTGAGGGTGGATCCGACGATGGACCTGGGGAAATTAAGGGAAGATTTTTTTCTTCTTCCTTATTGGGTATGGTGCCCCTCTTTTAATGATGGAATGCAATAGCTCATCACCCCTTGCAGTAGTCCGCATTGCAAGAGCTGCGTACAGGCCTGTCAGAGCCAGGTGCCGCCATTCATGACCACCCTTCCCGCCTGGTGGCCTGGCAGTTCATCGGCATGGCGGCTCCACCTTGGACACGGCGTTAAATTTATAGTGTGTGAAGAGGAAAGGAAAAGAGACGTGAGGAAGGTATGGTTGGGAATGAAGCAGGTTGTTAAAAAAAAAACATCCCGGACCGAAGCTTAGGGGTTAGGGAACATTTTTCCTTCCTCCCTCAGCCCCGATCTGGGACGATTGGCTGAGAAGAAGGTCAGCATCTACGCTGTGAAATTAGAGGCCGACAGGCGAAGAAGTAGAGGAGAAATACAAGCTGTCTGAAAAAAAGGGAAGAGGCTAAGCTGGGGTTGGACGGGGTGCTGAGTCCCGTCAACACGGCGGCCAGGATGGTAAATCGGCGGCCAGGATGGTAAATCGCCGTGCCCTTTACGGGGACGTTGTGTAGGGTATCACTTAAATCATCTCAGAGCAAGGAAGACAAGAAAGATACGCCTGCCTAAAACAGAGATGCTTATATATGTCCTAGTTAGTATCCATGATAAGGGTTGTCCCCTAAACGCACCAGTCGCCTTCTCATTTCCTTTCCGCATTTCAACTTGCCTTTTTTCTTCATCGACGAGCGTCTCCCATCGCACTATTCATCTCCATCGAAGCCTAATTCTTCAATTGACTGACAAGTTCCGAATCTATTTGTCTTAACTTCAGCGGAGTGTTGATAGATAAATTAACATAAGGTGAAAAGCATAGTTATAAATTTTATATAATTACTCTGTTTACATAATTCCTAAAGTGAATTGAAATATACAGTGCATTATTTTCAAATTAATTTTCATTAGAAAATATCGTCAAAGCGCATAATTTCTAATTTTTATGTGGTATACCCAAAGGGCACCTTGACCAGGTGGACTCTTTTCCTCGCGAAGAATGGATGTTTAATGGACCGTGAATGTAGCAGTGTTGTGTGAAATTGTCTAGAGAGTGCGTCGAGTAAAGGTGGGTGTGGCTATCTTTCGGGAAGCAGTTTGTGCTGTGCGAGGTGGAGGAGTTGCAAGTTTATCTCTACTGTATCACAGATAAGGTTTCCTTTTATTATTATTTTTTACAGATGGCTGTTAGACATGTAGTTTAGCAGGAGCTCTGGAGTTTTAGAAACTGCAGCTAATATTTGTGTACATCAATTTGGAAGATGATCCTTTGCATTGAGTACAATGGTTTCAGGATGTAGGTGAACCACTTAGGTTGGCTAGCTGTGCTGTAGGTTTTTAGTGTTTTATTTAGTATGGTGTGGATGTCTTGGGAGTATTACGCAATCTTTGCAAAGGGTTAAGGTAGGGAAAAATGTGACACCAGCATGATGGCGTTGTATGGAGGAGCATTGATGGTGATCACTTTTTATTCCACCGTCGGCTTCTGGTATTTAATCATATCATTAGGGTTACATAAATTTGATCCCGAATCCCTTTTTAATAGAAATCCATATTTTGAGTCCTAGTTATCAGTTCTATTTTGAAATCATCAATCTGAAAAATGAAGTTGTAAGGTCGTAGGTTGGTCTCATAACAAACAAGAAGTGATAAAATAATAATAACTGGCTATTAACAAAGATTAGTGCCAAATCTTGGCAAGCCATAGGATATGTTTTCGCTCTATCACTAAAGTGTCCTAAGATAGGACCGATACAAAGATACTATAATATTTTATATCGTTTTAAGTAATTCTATCGGTAAGAGTCACGGAGGACACTGTTCGTTTTCATTTCTTTATTTATACTTATACTAATTTTGTTCCTTATGTTTGGCAATTAAGATTTTTTTAAGTGGAGGGGAGATGAGAAGAAAGAAACACAGTAGTATATTGGAAGTTTTATTTGGATATTAGGGTGGAAGTGCATAGACTTCCATCATCAGTCCTACTATAATCTGGGTCGAACAGTGAACAGCCTTAAATAACTAGACTGTGAAGGTATAAAAGGCCACTTTGTACGAGTTCAAAATGATTGTCGGCTAGAGGATGGAAATCTAAGCGCTTCGCAAACTAGTATCGGAAGAAAGCTTCCAATATACTCTCCTGTTTATTCTCATTTCTGTATGAATTTCATACAAAGGATTGCTTTGTTTTCCTTTACCTTTGGTCCTTATCTTGAAATCACTCCTGCCCACTTTAGAGGCATTTATACTTATCACTTTCCAAGCGTGGAAGAAGGTCTGTACGTGAGTGCTCTTGGTTTTGTATATTCGTGAAGGTTTTTATCCATCTTCTTGAATCACGCATTACAGATTAAGCCGAATGCTATTTCAACCCTTTATATATTACTGTTTCATTTATATACAGATGGGATCAGATAACTGGGAAATGGACGACCGTTGCTATATCGGATCCATCTTTAAGCTTTCTACTTTTCTCTTTTACTATTGTGCTGAAGTCAAATAGTATTTCTCCTTGTCAAAATGTTTCTAAAACTTATTTTACACCCTTTCCCAACATTTGACAAATCGTGATCAAATTAAATATTTTTTTCCTCTATGTATGGTTGCTGCCATAGTTTTAATTGGTTTCTATTTCAATCAATCATGTGTAGAATCATTTTATTCTCTCTTTCACCATTCGTTATTTTGTGCATTGTCCACCCAGGAAAAGAAATTTTCATTTGATTAACACATTAGATTTGTCCTAGTAATTAGTCAGTAAAATATTTGGGGCATGTCTTTAAACCCCAGCTTATACATTTTTTTTCTCTCTCTCTCTCTCTCTCTCTCTCTCTCTCTCTCTCTCTCTCTCTCTCTCTCTCTCTCTCTCCTTCTCTCTCTCCTCTCTCTCTCTCTCTCTCTCTCTCTCTCTCTCTCTCCTCTCTCTCACTCTCTCTCTCTCTCTCTCTCCTCTCTCTCTCTCTCTCTCTCTCTCTCCTCTCTCTCTCTCTCTCTCTCTCTCTCC